>SKCR01037005.1:0-199328 GCA_019454045.1 Zanthoxylum bungeanum | reverse complement strand
ACCAACAGTCATCAGGGAGCTCGGCTGCAGATTGGATGGAGAAGATCGAGGAAAACCTTAGGAAAGAAAGGGAAGAAAACCAAACTCTGCTGAAAGCTATAGTAGACCGGTTAGAAAAGATGGAGGGAGCACACGACGGAAAATTCGAGGCCGGGACTAGCCGACAAAGGAATGAAATAGCGGAAGGAAAGAGAATTGTCGATGTAAGTGAGGACGACAGACCCCGAAGGAGGGATCCCTACAGGGTAAAATCTGTGGTGGTGCAAAGAGATTCCCAGACCGAGGACAAATGGGGGGAGGAAGATGACAAATCATCACCAGACTCCTCCTACGATAGCCCTCACAGCACTCGGATAAGAGGGAAAGAACATACCTAAAAAGTGCGAGAAGATACGACCCTGAGAAGCACCACTCCCGAGATAGCAGAAAGAAAAGAAACCACAGGGGGCGGCATGGAATCAAAGACAGCAGCATGAAATCTTGGCTGCGGGAGGAGCTGGTCAAATGGGGAGTATACCCCAATAAAAACAGAGGGGATGTCCAGGACGGCAAAGATGAGTCCCCCCTCACAGAAAAAATAAAGTCGGAGAAATTCCCAAAAAGATTCAGCACGCCGACCATGACACCATACAAGGGCCATACCGACCCCAAAACCCACATTGAAGGTTTCGTCCTACTAATGGAGGTACAAGGGGTAACAGGGGACGCCATCTGCAAAGTGTTCCCCCTAACTCTGGTCGGACCGGCCATTCTATGGTATAGAAGCCTAGACCCAAAAAGCATCAGCAGCTTCGCACAACTGAGGAAGTCATTCATACGACACTTCAAGGGGGCTTGTGTCCCCAGAAAAAACGATTGGAGAACTAAGGCTTATGAAGCAAGGAGACGATGAACCTCTGAAGATATTTATTGAAAGATACCATAATATGGTACTCGAAGTCGGAGGGTATGAATCCCCCGAGGCCCTGGAAAGCTTGAAGGGAGCCTTGAGGGTCGGAAGGCTATGGACCCATCTAAGGATCCAAGACACCCCGACTACGCCACCGCCCTGGAGGTGGCCCGCAAATTCGTTTTGTTAGAGAACGAGGAGAAAGTATCCCGAAAAGGGAGCACCATTAGAGAAAGAACCACAAAAGAGTGTGCCCCCCACCGTACAGAAAGAGAATCCAGAAGACCACCCCCGAAGCACAAGGAGTTCAAGCCACTGCACCGGGACAATCAAGAGAGAAGGGCGCCGACCCAAGTAAACCATGTGGTCGGGGAAGATGCATACATTCCCCTAAAGAAACCACTGGGACAAATTGTCATGGAGATCCAGGGGAAAGGCCTCTTAGTGGAACCCGACCAAAGGAGATTCCCCCCGGACAAAAGGAACCAAAAAGCTTATTGCGTACACCACAACTCCAAAGGACATGCGACGGACGGATGCAAAGATCTGCGAGAACAAATGGAAGATCTAGCACGAAACGGGTATCTAAAAGCCTCGCCTTCTTATAGTCATGACCAAGACGCTCATGACCGTTAGATCTAAAGGAAGAACCCGGATGAACGTCAGGTGTCAACTGCAAAAGAGGTCTCCCAAGTTTGAACAGACGGTTGAGATCAGCCCACTGTGAAGACGCCTCTACACGGTCGATTCACTCCCTTTTTGGCGAGAATCCGGCGGATGTTTGACAAATGTCGAAATTAGAAGAAACCCTAAAGTTGATTTGACAGGCATTTAAACAGACGTGACTGTTGCGTGTCTCAAGACAAAGCGCTTGAAAAGAGGCGACAAAACGTTTCTCGACACCAAACCGACCTCCAACAGAGCAAATCAGAAACACCATCTTTATATAGTTCCCGGCACCAACTTGCACACTTGTTGGAACCGAGAACTAGGGGACAGATGTTGATGGTGTTTTCAGGCACTATGACATTTAAGGCAGCATGACGAGGACAGAAGGGTAATTCCCTGACTGGTTGAGATCGTCAAGCCGACCCGACCACAACATGTAAAGACCGACCACTTTGGTTCGGATGACCGAGCACTATAAGGTCGGCAGAAACACTCTCAGCATAAAAAGATTGCCATGACCGACCTCATGAAGACCGACCAGATGGAGAGACGTGTTCAAAGTGACGACACCCTATTCTTGCGGATAAGATAAAACGAGCTATCCTACTCTCACAAGGAAATGAAGTCAGAATCCGAAAAGGAATAAGAAAAGAGAAGGGAAAATCAGACTATGAATCCTTGCAAGGAAAGAAGACTAAAGCTCGACTAGGATTTCTTATGCAAATAGGAAGTCTGATTTCTGTGTTATTATAAATAGGAGGGCATAGTATGTGTAAAAGGCATCATCAAAAAATTAGTGATCAGAATCATCAAGCTCTGATTTGTAAAAACAAAGAAGAGACATGAGAAGCATATTTGAGTAATAAAAGTGTCATCCTGTTCTTGTCCGTGGACGTAGGTCGATCCAAATCCACCGAACCACGTTAAATTCCCTTGTTGATTGGTGTGTTTTTCTGTCTCTCGCTAAATTTGCTTTTGGTCCCCATAACCAAACAAATTCACTATTGAATGAGGATTACCTCGGAGATGATATTCCCATATTACCCTGAGACCAAAATCAACCGTCAACATATTGTAACAAATTATTTCAAATTTATATGAAATTTTTAAGATAAAGACATATATTTTTTAAAAAACATAAAGATTAAAATTTATATTTCTAAAATTGTAGAAAATAAAATATCATAATTATGTGTCATTTTCCATAGAACTAATCCCACACGCATTCTCTATTCTCTGTTTCAGAAGCGTTGTTTTCAAATTTGGCCAACGTCTATTATGGGGTTGTGTATCTTTGTCTTTTATTTTATCCCATTATAATCATCTTTGTGTAGTAGGGTTAGGACGATACATATACCCATTTACAATATCTGTATCTATTTACGATCCGTTTATTATATCGTTAATTGTGTTTTAATTATATCAAACATAAAATTACTATGTCACTAATTGAATTTTAATCATATCAAACATAAAATTATAACATATTGAATAATATTATCTAGATGGACAAGACCCAAATATAGTTTTTAATTTCTACCTGTCAAAAATCGAACTTAGTTAAAAAAAAAAAGAAAAAAAGAAGGCTAAACTCTAGGGATGATAATGGAAGGAGACGGGTAAAAGAAAAGTCATTTGATCAAGTTAAAAATTAATTCCGATCTGATCTTCCTAAAATCTCATATCGCTTTTTATCATGTTTCATTCCATTAAAATTTCATTCATTTGATAAAAATATCAAGGAACTTTTTTTAATCTCATTCCATCATATTTTCTAATCGAGATATAAAAAATAGGCAAAAATGCAAAACTAACCCTCTAATTTTCACGTTTTTTTCATTTCAGTACTCTAACTTTCAGTTTTGTCAATTCAGTCCTCTAACTTTCAATTTTTGTCAATTCAGTCCTCCGTTACAAATCTGTTACTGCTGCCAAAACGACGCCGTTTAACGGAGGATTGAATTGACAAAAATTGAAAGTTAGAGGACTGAATTGACAAAACTGAAAGTTAGAGTACTGAAATAAAAAAACGTGAAAGTTAGAGGACTGAAATGAAAAAAAGTGAAAATTAGAGGGTCAGTTTTGCATTTTTGCCTAATTTAATTTAGGCCATATTAAATTAGTTTTTTTCTTATTTATTTAAATAGTAAAAGAAAAAGAAAATAGGCTACAACTGTTAAGAAAATTAATAAATATAATTTTAATGATAACAAAAAAATTATATTCCAACAATTACATTTCAAATATAAGTGATGTATTTTTTAATTTTTAATATTTGATTTGACAATGTAATTTATAAATATAATTTTAACAATGTAATTTATAAATATAATTTTAATGTAATAGAACAGTAATCTCTAATGTCTCACGGAAATGTTGAAGAAAATACTTGTCCAGAATCAACCTTCATCATATCATTATTTCTTGAATGAATAAGATTTTTAAAAAAAAAAAATGAATGGGTTGTTACTTAGCTCACTAATTATTTGTCTAAATTGTTGGAATCTGTTTTCAATTTATATTATTATTAGTAGGTAATATAATATTAAATTAGTTTTCTTAACAGTTGTAGCCTATTTTCTTTTTCCTTTTCTTTTTCTTTTACTATTTAAGAAAATAAGAAAAATAAAACTAATTTAAAATGGCCTAAATTAAATTAGG
Source organism: Zanthoxylum bungeanum (assembly GCA_019454045.1). Lineage (NCBI taxonomy): Eukaryota > Viridiplantae > Streptophyta > Magnoliopsida > Sapindales > Rutaceae > Zanthoxylum > Zanthoxylum bungeanum. The sequence goes on along the minus strand of SKCR01037005.1, from coordinate 195,109 downwards.
CTAAAATGCAAAACTAACCCTCTAAATTTCACGTTTTTTTCATTTCAGTCCTCTAACTTTCACGTTTTTTTCATTTCAGTCCTCTAACTTTCAGTTTTGTCAATTCAGTTCTCTAACTTTCAATTTTTGTCAATTCAGTTCTCCATTAAACGGCGTCGTTTTGGCAACAGTAACGGCAGCAGTAACGGATTTGTAACGGATGACTGAATTGACAAAAATTGAAAGTTAGAGGACTGAATTGACAAAACTGAAAGTTAGAGGACTGAAATGAAAAAACGTGAAAATTAGAGGTCAGTTTTGCAATTTTACCTAAAAAATATCACAAATTTCGTCCGGATTAAAACGGGGAAGGAGAAAATTATCTAAATTTTGTAATCCACACATTCATAAGACTTTTAGTTTCCGTAATTTTTTAAAAAAGAAAGGAAAAACTCAATGCTGATTGGACCACAGACTTTTATTGGTCCCATTCTCCACGTCCATTCAATTTATTTTTCATTAATTTAAATTTCTTGGACTTTTTGATGAATTTGAATTAAGTGCTAATCTTTTTTTGTCCTTTTTATAATTTTTTATCACCTTACGTGGTTGAAATTTAATTCCTTATACATTATTATATAATAAATATCGATATAATTTATTAAAAAAACTCAACATAAAATTTAAGAAATTATGATAATCCATCTAGAAAAATATTAAATTTAGAAAAATTCTTTGTTTTTTTAAAAAATATCGTATATATGTCCACTCAAGTTATACAAAATGGAATTATTTTATTTTATTTTTTTTATCAAAAATTAGTAATTGTGAATATTTTATACTCAAACTTTAATTATAAAATGACATTTTACTTAAAAAAAAAATAGTAATTTGAGTATACCATGTTTTTTTTTTCATAATTTAAGGTGGACCGATGATAGTGTTAAAAATGAGAGATATTGTTGAACTTTAACTTATATTTAGTTCGGTATAAAATATTATATTGAGAGTATAAACTAACTTATAAATTGTGGAACATATACTATATTATAAGTTAGCGTAAAAAATAATCTCATATTTTTGTAGTTCAATTTTACAAGAGTATAAATTAACGTTCGGAGTAATATTTATATATATATATATATATATATATATATATATATATATATATATATATATTTTAATTTTGGATGGACAGATCATAATTTCCTTAAAATTTATCTTAGCGAAAAATCCAAAACTCTTTCTCTGTTAGCCCCAACCCCATCGTTATTTCTCGAGATGATGCACTTTCTATAAACACACACACTGTTTCACTCTCAATCAGTTTAATTAATTATCACGAGAAAATTGAAAGCTCTATTTTTCTTTTTTCCTGTTTGGATGAATAGAAAAGTTCCAAAACAGAAAAAGTACAAGAGCAAGAATGCAATTCCCCTTGTCTGGATAAGTTTAAAAAGAAAGAAAAATATATAAGGCATAACAACTATAATTTTGTCCTTAATATTATTTGATTATATTCCAATAAAGGATTATGCAACTTATTAGGTTGCGGGATAACGAGAAAATATATGTATTTTCTCATATTTTTAGCCCGACCTAACATAATACATATACTTTATCGTATGTTGTCACACAACTTAATAAATTGTGAGATCATTCATTAGAACCAAACTATAATATTATAAGTATATAAGATTATTTTGTTCTTGTGACATATTTTAATAAGAAAATATCATTTTTGTCAGCAGAAAATGATTTAAAAAAAAAAAGAAAAAAGAAAGAGAGAGAATAGCAGCTTCTTTGTAATAAGTTTAGTATTTGTCAAAAATAATATATATATCTGTCAATTTATTCTTAGTTCTTGATTATCCAAAAATAAGATGAAATAATAAACAAAGGGTGGCCGAGGCAGAAAGATGCAAAAATAAGATGATTGATACACTCAGTTTCTTATATTAATTAATTAATTAAAGTCCAAACCCTTTCTCAACACGTGTCACCAATCCCTGCTTTTATGGTGCGTTTACGTACTCGTAATCGGAATGAGATGGAATCGGAATGAAATAGAATCGGAATGAGCTGAAATGAGAATGGTAAATCGGAATCAGAATAAGTTGTTTACTTAACTGTAGAAATCGGAATCGGAATGAAGCAGTATTACCATTGATGTGTTTACCTTGTCCAGTAATCAGAATGAATTGTTAAAAAGTTACAAAAAATAATTATTTATTAATTATTAATTATTTATTAATTTTTGATGTATTAAATTATTCAATGTTAAATTATTCTTTTATTAAAATATTAAATATTATTTTATTATTTTTATTGAAAATTTAAATATTATTTTATTATTAAATATTATAAATATTATTTTATTATTTATAAATTAAGTATTAATTGAGTATTACTTTATTAATTAATTATTAATGTATTAAATTAAGTAAATATTAATATATTTTTTATTAATTATTATTTTATTAAAATAGTAAATAATATTTTTTTATTAATTATTGATTAATTATTAATTATTAATACATTTTATTTATTATTTATAAATTAATATTAATTAATTATCTTATGGATAATATTGTAATTTCCCATCAATAATGAGAATGAGAATCTCATTCCCATGTAGGTGGTGGTAATGTGATTCTCATTCCCCATTCCCAAATTTGTGGGCCTCACTCTCATTCTCATTTTTATTCAATTTTAGGAAGTAAACAACCTTAATGGAAATGATTATGATTCATCCATTCCTATTACCCTCAAGTAAACACACCATTAAAGTTTTCATATTTTTAAAATTTTAGCCATTCTTCGAGACAGAAGAATAATAATATCCCACTATTAAAAAAAAAAACAAACCTTACTACCGTAACATTATTTTTTTTTAATCATTAGAATTTCCGTCGCCAAATTACCAATTCATGACTTAAGCGGAGTAAGTAAAATATCTGACTATCTCAAACTCTTACAAGAAACACATTCCATTAATTCGAACCCATAATTTCAAGGTAAAATCATAAACCTTACACTACTTAGTCACACCCATTGAGATATCGTAACATTACTCTCTTAAATAAAGTCAATGTATTACACTGAATTTAACGCTTATAATGAGTTCTTATGCATAATATAGCTTGGGTTTTTAATTAGTTGAGTGGTTTCCTTAACATAAGTTATTAATTTCAAATTAATTTCTTAGTTAATCTCTTGAACTTACCTCTATAAACATCAAATCTACTTCCGCATGATGATACTACACTTAGTACCAATAAGGACATGACTTGATGATGTAGGGTTCAGGATCTCACCTTGAGATCCTAGGTTCGAATTCAGGTAGTGCGTTTCTTATAAAAACATGGGACAACCGATAGTTTTACCTGCTCCGCTTAAGCCTGGAAGGGGTGGTTTGGATGTGGAATTTCCAACGATTTCAATAATAATAATAATAATAATAATAATAATAATAATGATGATGATGTATCTAAAAAATTTTGTACACATTAAATTATACAAATTAATGTGATATATTATATCATTGTGTCCCTTAAAGTTTATCATTTTTTTGTCCCGTCATGTTGAGAGTATATGCTATGTGTACGAGATTTAAGAGATATTTTTATGTATTAATTTAAAAACAAGATGTGAGACGGGATGAGATGAGATGATTTTTTATCTAAAAAAATAACAAGATGAGATCATGATATTTTTATCTCAATTATAGTTCTGAATAAAAAAAAATGGACGGTTTAAAAAAGAGATCAATTATTAGTCTTTATATTGATTTAATTAAAAATCAAATAGATTCAATTTAAGTGTAAACCACTCTTTAGTAGAGTGATAGGTACCTCCTAATCTTATTATTTTTTTGAGAGTTTGAGTCTATCTATGTAAATTGTATAGATTGTTACATTTGTAATTTGTTGACAAAACCTTTTCAATAAATAGTTTTAAATTAAAAAAATTGGTAAGTTTGATTTATATAATTTACAAAAAGGAAAAAGTTTAATGGGTAAATGATAATGAGAAATTTGGTTGGAAGATAAAATAGAATCTCGAACGAGATTCAAGACAAAAATTATCTCAATTAAAAATTTCAATTGATATTTAAGATGATTTTTCGTTATGAATTCTAAATTTTATTCTAAAAAAATATCATACTTTATTCATCTCAAATCATAATTAGAATAGAATGGATCGAGGCTAGAAAATCTCATTGACAAGTCTAAAGTCTAACATTTTATGTAGGGCCAACAAAAAACGAACTAGGAAAGTCCCAATTAACGTGTGATTAAAACTTGCGAAGCTGTCCCACTCCCATCTCATTTAAAATTTGACATTTTAAATAATAATGCCAAAAAACTAAAATAAAATCGGATTTTGAAAAACTTATTTTTATTAATCTTTTCAAGATTTGAATTGATATTTTTATTAAATCCGAACTTAAATAAACAAAATTAAAATTATAGATGATTTTTTCAAAGTCGGATCCATTCCTTTATCCTAACAACATAGTCCAACAAGTCAACAACATTTATGATATATCCAAATTAATGTTTTGCAAAAAGATCTCCATAATTAACCAAAATTCTTAATTAAGAGGCATTTTTGGGATACTTTTTTTTTAAATACCTCATTGGACCCCAGATTATTATTATTTAAAAAAGACAATACCCGCCGACCCGTTTAGTCACGAAAAATAGTCTAAACCATTAAATAAAATAAAATAAAAGGTAGACCCATAATTGGGCCGGGTTGGCCCTCAAAAATGGGTTGGACTAATATATGGGATAGTCCGTTTGGTCAAATCATTCAAATTTCAAATTCTGCTCACGTGGGCAGATTTTTTTTTTTTCAATTAAAAAAATAATTGTATTTATATTTTATGTAATTGGTTATTAATGTTATTAAGTGAATATAGAGCAAGGAACTAAAAAAAAAATTTAGTTTTCGTCTACCTCTTTATTATTATTTTTTCAAAAAAAAAACCGAATTTTTTTTTTAAAAGAATTTTTGGCTGTAGCAAAAAGGGGTGTACAAATTTTAACCCGAGCAAACTTGACCTGCGTGGGTTTTGGAAAAATTATTTTTGGGTCAAGATAATCAGACCCGCATAAGACGAGTTAAATCATGAGTTTTGATATTAAAAAATCGAGTTAACACGATCTGACTCGAGATTATGAATTCACATTTATAATTTTAACTTTTTGACAATTATCCAGATATGTAATTGATATTTTGAAATTTTAAATAATAAATATATAATTTATATCAAATAAGTTTGGTCCAGACCTATTGAGACCGGACAAATGAACACCCACAATAACAACAAACTCAATGTTGTCAATATTTTGGCCATGGAATATCATTTAAAGCCAAATGAGTGTTTCAAATGTCATAATCTAAATTACATGCACAAAATTAATGCAGTAGCAACTTGCAAGTGTAATGTTTATTTGTTCATTCAATAGGTGCTCTCCATCTCTTATTCAATTTGATGTGGAAATTTCAATTATCCCCTTATTTGGGAAGTTTCAAAATTCATTAAAAATAGGCAATTCTACACTTTTTTCTTTAAAAATCAAGTGTTTCTAATTTTTTTTTTTTTTTGACTAAAAAACCTTCACTACAAGAAATAAGATTTTTAGTGTACAAAGATTTAATGTTGTCGGATAAATCATCATTAAATGTATCAATTAGTGTCGTCATATTTCGACGCCAAAATATATGATATCGATTTTTTTTCTCCTTTAGTCTCGAACTTTGACAATGCTAAAAGCCCGCATTCTTTTAGTATATTCTTCTTTATCTATCCAAATAAGAGGGGAAAAAAACTTAACAAACAATGTCAAAAATACATAAACTTCACATTTTAGATCAATTAACATATAAAAAAATCAACACAAAAATATAAATATAATCATTTTAGGACACTTATAAAATTTAATAATTTTTTTTTAAGATGACTCACTCATTCGATGGGGTGCCATTGCACCTGCAACAAGCTCGCTACTAGTGGTAAAGAATGATTAAACTTTATAATAAATCTCCCACTTGTTATATCAAAATTTGATTGAGATAAGACAATAGTGAATCTTCGAGACACATAATCGTTTCTTTCAAAAAATATTTTCACCATTTGGTTTACAAACCATGAAACCATTACAAATGATTAAAATGTGTTTTATAATTAATAATTATTGGTTACCTATAAATATTTTATGTGCTTTAGTATTAATATATAATTAAAAATCCTTGTTTCTTCTCATTTATCTGCATCACACCAATCTAATCTACAAAGAGTGTGATTGGTTATTGTGATACAATCAAGAGAGAGTTTTCATTTACTCCATGTGATTTCGTGATTTGTAAATTAGAGGGTGTAAATATTTTTTGAAAGAAACGATAACATATCTTGAAGAATCGCCGTTGTCTTGTCTCAATCAAATTTTGTTACAACACCTCTCGCAAAATGTGATTCCGTGATTTGTAAATTAAGGGATGAAAATATTTTTTAAAAGAAACGATTACATGTCTTGGAGAATCACCATTATCTTGTCTCAACCGAATTTTGCTAGAACACCTCCCTCAAAATATGAGTGGAGGTAATATATTTTTTCAAACTCATTTCATTTATTTTCCCAAAAAGAAGCGGTTTAAAAATAGATACAACTCGAACCTTATCTAAATTTAATTTTCCAATAATTTTGACATGATTTGTTGCCCCATCATCTATTTGTCATTATCTAAAGATATGGATTAATATTTTCTCATTCATATTTAAACCATCATGATATAATATTTGATATTTATAAATAAACTAAATTTGTCATTGTCATCATATACAGACCAAAGAAAATGAAATGAAATAATTTTTAAAAAAAAAGTCATTTTTTTTTAATAGAGAGAGATGCTTTGTGATTGAGATTGCTCTTTGTTATTGACATCGACTACAATTTAGATATATACAACTTCAATTTTTCCTTAAAATATTTATTTTGATTGCTTGAGAATGAGGACTTTTCAAAAGCAAGTGGCTTATGCTTTGCCTTTCTTGTTTGGTTAGGGTTGGTTTTTTTATTTTCTATTTTTTTATTTTCCACAAAACCGTGAAAGAAAAAAACATCAATTGAAACTATTGTGGTTTATTTATAGCAAATTGATTAAGTATGGAATTAGTTGGTAATTTATTAATTTTTGAGCATTTTTTTTTTTACAAATCGATTTTTAAAGATGATTCTATACATGAGTTCATAACAGAAAATCATAAATTTACTTTCATAATATAATTTTTTGTAAGTGAAATGTAATAATCATCATGACATAAAATGAAATATATTTTTTGGGGTTGGTTGATTGTTTTTCAAGTAATTGTTTTTGGATTTTATACCTACTTAAAATTAAAAAGAGAACATATAAAACAAAATAACTAATTCTTTGAGTTTTATAAGTCTAAAATTGAGTAGAAAAATAAATTTATGGAATTATAAAATTGAAATTGTCTTCTCCTAATAGAATTTTTTTTAGAATTAGATACAATTATCTTAACAATGGAATCAAATCCCAATTACCCACAGGTCCCGAGGATTAGTCGAGGTGCGCGTAAGCTGGCCCGGACACCCCAATTATCAAAAAAAAAAAAAAAAAAATCCCAAATTACAACAATACGATCGACTCTTCCATTAAAACTTGTACATTAATTTCTAAAGGGTCATTTAAAATATTTACAAATTTAACCTTTTATATTTTAAGTATTACCTCCTATATTGTAATGTAACCTGCAAAAAGCAAAATAAATTCCATTCAATCATTTGAATTAAAATATGTAAATAAGTTACCGGTGCCCATTAATCCAAAAATCACATATATATATTTTTTTGTTGGTAAAATAAATAATAAGAAGTAATATTTCTGTGCAATTGAAGCAAGAATTTGATGAACTGTTATATAAGCTTTATTAATTGCGTATAGGATTAATCTCTCTACCTTTCCATATTGCTTGTACTCATCTCTCATTAAGATTAGACATAAATTTAATTGAGTTGTAATGAGTATTGAAGTAAATTTAATTGAGTTGTAATGAGTATTGAAGTTCTCGAAATAATTGGACAAGTATTTGGAGTAAGCTCGTTCGTGGTACGTTCGTAATTACATTCAACGAAGTTAGGCAGAGGCTTCTCGTGCTTTGGACGTTCAAAATCCCGTTCAAACGAATCTTTCTAGAAAGCTCGTGTTCGTTGTGCATTCGTCATGACGTTCGAACGGATTTGCGGAGTAGCTCGCGTGCGTCATGCGTTCTTCAAGCGTTTGAACGCCCGTGCACAACTAGGTTATTTTGGACGTGCTTTTCAAGGCTTTTCATGACTAGGAAAACCATATCTTTGCTTTACCTATTAAAAAAAACCTCAGCTACTTTACCAATGTTGGAACCATATTATTCATAGCTTAAAAACTTATTGTTTCAACCTTCTTGATAAATCACCTTCAAGACTTCGTTATTTCTCTTTTTTTTTTTTAATTTTATTTTGGTGAGATTCTTTGATTGACCATCAACACATAACTACAACCCTAACCCAATTTCATAAGCCTTCAGAGTTCTCAAGGAGGAAGATTGGTAGTCGGAATTTCGGCGTTGCAAATTCGAAGAGTTGATCCGCTTAGAGACTTTAGAGGCTCTGAATACAACATATATAACAGAAAGAAATGTTGCCAACAAAAGCAGGGATTATATAATGTTAGTAAATATTTAAGTTGTAATGTTTAACTTAAGTTGTGAAATGACTGTTGACGGTGAATTTTGGTCTCAGGGTAATACGAGAATATCACCTCCGAGGGAATCCTCCTTCAACAGTGAATTTGTTTGGTTATGGGGAACCAAAGGAAAATTTAGCGAAAGACAGATAAACACACCAATTGACAATGAGATTTAACGTGGTTCGGTGGATTTTAGATCCGACCTACGTTCACGGACAAAAACAGGATGATACTTTTTATTACTCCAATACGCTTCTCAGGTCTCTTTTTTTGGTGTTTACAAGTTAGAGCTTGATGATTTTGATCACTGATTTTTTTGATGCCTCTTATGCACACTCTACCCTCCTATTTATAATGGTGAAGAAATCATACTCCTATTTGTACAAGAATTCCTAGTTGGAGATGGTTTCCTTTTCCTATCAGGATTCCTAGTCAAAACTATTCATTTTTCTCATAAGGATTCCTAATTAAAATTACCTTCACTTCTTTTATCCTATTTGGACACTGACTCATCAGTTTTCCCAATGAAAGTAGGATAACTTGTCATCTTATCCGCAAGAATATGGTGTCATCTTCTGGAGCATATCTCGCTATCTGGTCGGTCTTCATGAGGTCGGTCATGATAGTCTTTTGAACTGAAAATGCTGTTGTCGATCTGATAATTGCCCGGTCATCTGAACACAAGTGCTCGGTTACCGATCATAAAGTGCTCGGTCACTTACTGTTTGGCTCTTAGTGGTCGGGTCGGCATTTAATGATTTCGATCGAGAAGGGAATTACCATTTTTACCCCTGCCGTACTCCTTAAATAACATAGGTCCTGAAAACACCATCAACAATGACTATTTTTAGATGATGAAGAATTGCAAGTAAATTAGTTGCTTAACAACCACACATTTTACATAAATATAAATTGAGTTTGAAATCAAAGAAGAAAAAAGAAACAGAAGAAGAAAATTACTTTCACATTCACAGTTACCGTCACTATATATATCCTCGAATTATTTGTCAACATAGGAGAATGGATTTTTTTTTTTTTTTATCAATTAATATCCTGTTCTGAATTATTTGTCAATTCGATTAAGAATATAAATTTGAATTCATTGATTTCTTTTTCGTTTAGATTCGCTTGTAATATAAACTTTGATTATATTAATGTTGGTTTAATTGAAGCAATTATTTTGAGTTGTTTCTAAAAACAATTGTTTTTTCTTTGCCCTCACTATTTATGAATCTTTTTTTTTTTTTCATAATGTTAGATTTAATGCAAAAAAATATTTGAATTATTTATCAAATCAATTCGATGAAAAAAAGAGAAAATTCAAAACGGAGAATATATAGCCAAGTCAATAACATTTTGAAATAGGAATTTGAAACGGGAAATAGGAAATTGAAAATGGGCCGTGATGGGCTTGTTGAGCCTGACCCGCTTTCATGATTAACCAATCTAGAAGTTTGAAATAAAATATGACATTGGCTGGACCTTGAAAATATGTTTTTCTTTTTGTTTTTTGTTTTTTGTTTTGTTTTGTTTTTTTTTGTTTTTTTGGGTGAGGGCATGCTCTCAAAATCTAAATTTAGATGACAAGTTTTATCAAGAAATTTGAAACTAACTCGACTATGTTTTTAAGATTAAAATATAATTTATATAGATTATTTTTTCTTTGGGTGATCGGAGTGTTCATATTAGTTTATGTGCACCCCAACTGATCATCGAGACATGTGTTCTGTCTCCTCAGAAGTAGACATAAGTTTCCAAACACAGATCATGATAAGTCGATGATTTTTTACACTAGGGGGCATGCTTCCAAGGAAATACATCTAATGAGATTCAAATCTTAAACATGAGAGAGAGCAAATCACTCAAACCCAATGTCTTTACCACTTAGGCAACCTTTGGGGTTAGTTTATATAAATTACTATTATAAAATTCTCTCTATCTTAATTTTTTAATTTTTAATTTATTATTTTTTTTCTTATAAAATAGGAGTGGATAAAATTTAAAATTGATTTTTTAGTTCATATTTTCTAAGATTTGATCATGACCTAATATATATATTTGAAAATTACTCAGAGAAACTTAATAAAGGATTACTATAAATTTGTTGATAGAAACATAACTTGGTGTGTGACGGTTATTGGTTAAACTTGTAAATTCTCTTAGGATAAAAAGATTTGGAGTTTAAACTCCGGCTATATAAAGATGGGTAGATATATATATATATATATATGAAAAAATAAAAAAAATATTTGGCATGCTATAATATATGGCAAATTTTGTTTTTTGTTTTTATAATTTTGTTGACGGTCGATTTTCGTTCCGGGGTAGTTCTGGAAGAACACTCCTCAAATAATCTCCCATCAACTGTGAATTTGTTTGGTTTGAGGACCAAATACAAACTTAGCAAGAGGTAGGAAAACACACAACAAACAAAGAATTTAACGTGGTTCGATGGAATAGATCCAACCTACGTCCATGGACACAAAGAAAATGAAGATTTTATTATGTGGTCGGGCTGGACTGACCTCTCTACATAAGTGCTCGGATGACCGACCTCTTACAAACTCACCCTTACACTTAAGTTTTTTAGCTATCTCTTTTACAAGTTATGCGTGAATAAATTTTGCTAACCCCCTACAATGATCTCCTAAACCCTTCATATACTAGGGTAAATTACACTATTACGATGTCTTTTTGTGACGTCAGTCAAGTGAGTCTGCCATCAATGTCATGACACTTTCCCTCATCTGCTTTGTGAACAGTCGCCCTATGGTCTGACACATCTGCCTTCTGACGCCTAAATCTCATTAAACCATGCTATTTTTGGCCGTCGCCACACGTTATCTAGTGTCAAAAGATTAAATAGCCATTTATTCCCATCACATCAGACCTTTGAGAGAATATGTGTCCCTATGCCAGATTCCAACTACTCGATCATGATTGTGTGATTAAAAACCAACACCCCGACCAACTCTACCAGGTCAGAAATCAGGAGCAACGGTTGTCGAGCAATAAGATTGGGTCGGTGCCGAGAAATCAACTATCTGAGATGCCCTGAGCATCTTCACTCATCGGGTCAGGTGAAGTATATGAATCGACCCGACCCGACCCTCGGCCCTCAGAACCTTGGGAACGGAAATCTCTTTTATACCCTTTTTTTTTTCTGGGATCATGGTGCCCCAAAAATCACTATCAATATTTGTCCTATAGTTCTTGGTATCAACAAGTTGATGAGTTAGTGTTAGGAACTACAAAAATAAGGTAAATGCAGACTGGCCTCGGGTCGACATCTCATCATCAAATTATTGTGGTCTTCTCCGGCTTGGATTGTTCGGTCTCCAGGCTGTTGTGTGCTCGGGTCGGCAGGTTCAAGCTGACTCGTTTCAAACCAATTGAACGGTTTCTCTATCTCGTCTGCTCATTTGAAATCCAATCAGTGAGATCAAACTTCTGCGACACATGACGCCCATCCGAGCCACCCATCTTGTTCAAACGGTCAAGACTACCCCGAGCTATCTATAACTCTTGGCCACAAGAGAATGTTCATTATTGTGTTAATCAGCATCTGGCCATAAGAGGAGATGCTCTCACCCCATGCCAACTAACATAACAGGGCCTCGGCGGGACGCAATCCAGTCCCGAGCCAACAATCTCACAATGGCCTCGGCAGAACAAATGCAGCCCCGAGCCAACAATAACACTTAGTCACAAGGGCATGTCCATTCCTTGTGCCACACAGAACTCGACAATGAGGGAGAAATTCTGACCCCATGTCATCAAATATCATAAGGCTTTGGTGTGATATAACCCGACCCCGAGCTGCGAACAACACTTTACCACAAGGGAATGTCCCCTCTTTGTGCCACACAGAACTCGACCATGGGGGAGAAATTCCGACCCCACATCATCAAATATCATAAGGCCTCGGTGGGACATAACATGACCTCGAGCCAGTAATCTTAAACAAAGGCCTCGGCGGGACGCAACCCAGCCCCGAGCCTGTATTCTCAACAATTTCACCAAGGGTTTAGCCAAAGAGGGAAAATCTTCAACCTTCGGCGACCTCAAAGAGCTTGGAGACGGTGTCACGTGCCAAGTCCTCAATAAAATAAAAACAGATGAAAATAAGATAATGAACAACGAGGGTGATATATCATATACCCCGTACTGGCCCAAAAACAAATAGTGTTGGTACCCAAGACAATGTCCTGTCTTGGGCCACCTAAAACAACAATTTTGAAGCTTACAGTCTAACGTCTCGGAAATTCGAGCTACGGATCGAGGGGGCGGGCAACGCCATGAGACTCTCCCCATGCTAGGCAGGCCCCTAGGCAGAAAACGCCACGGAGGCCTTCTAACCTCCCTCGTGCTAAGCACCTAAAGGATCTGAAATGGGATGGCCAATGCCACGGGGGCATTCTACCTCCCCGTGCTAGGCATATCCCGAGGCTGCGATCGCCACAGAGGCTTTTGGGCCTTCCCCGTGCTATGCACCTCCAACACTGGGCAACAAACGCCGTTGGAGAATTATCCCTCCCCACGCTATGCAGACTCAAGGGCACTATAGTACCTAAGTTGTTTTCTTTCTATATGTGCTACGGTTGCATGGGGGCACCAAACGCCACACTGGCCCTCCCACCAAACGTGTTATGGTTACCCCGAGGTGTCGAACGCCACACAGGTCTTCATGTTATATTCCTTGTAAATGTAGGTCTTTGAGTAATGACGCTCCGCCCCGGGAGTTTTGTTATGACACCAGGGAATGGTGTGTCATGGGATGTTCGTGCTCTTCCCACTTGGTCTTTGTCTCTTCAAGAGTCATAATCACGAGTATCTCACGAGAATATCAAACATATTTTTCTCATCCAAATAATAAACAAGAACGATGAATAAATTTGTTATTTAAAGGGGAAACTCTTATTCATATTCAGGGGATCCACCACCATTCTTACAACTCTTTGAATGACATTCTAAGAGAGGCTCTCATTAAAAATATCTTCCTCAAGGTCTTCGAATAGTTCTTTAACAATTCTCTCCTGACCCGAGCTCTTAGGGAGAACTGGAGGATAGTGGACTGGACAACGACTATGATTCGAGGAGCTATTGAAAATATTTCCTTTGCATCTCTGCATTTCATGGCTTCTTGAGTAGGATACCGTCCAGCTGTTCCAAGAAATAGGCACCGACCTGACAATCTCGACAACTCTATACGGTCCTTCCCATTTGGCTCCCAATGAACCTTCATCAGACCTCCTGGTGTTCAAAGTAACCCACATTATGACCAAATCTCCAGGAAGGAATGATCGCATCTGAACCTTATTGTTGTAAAATCAGGCCATTCTTTGTTGATATACGACCATTTTAAATGTAGAAATTTCCCTATTTTCTTTTATCAAATCAGGATGATGCCTGACGAGGTTTTCATTATGCCATTCTTCAATGTGCTTCACCCGATGCCTTGTCATCTCGATCTCTGCTGGGATGACCACCTCACACCCATAGGCCAGTGAGAAAGGTGTTTCACACGTAGAATCCTTATAGGCCGTTCAATGCACCCACAACACATCTGACAGCTCCTCAACCTATAAACCTTTACATGACCCGAGTCTTGCCTTCAAGTTGCTCTTGATTGTCTTGTTCGTCGCTTCCACCTGCCCATTCGACTTTGGATGAGCAGACGATGTGAACCTTAGTGCAATCTGGAGGTCTTTGCAGAGCTTCCTGAAGCCATTGCTATCAAAATTCTTTTTGTTGTCCGTAATAATAGCCCGGGGGATCCCAAACCGGCATACTATATTCTTCCTGATAAAATCTGTTGCCATATTCTCGGTAAATGCAAACAACGGTTCAACTTCACTTTGTGAAGTAATCAATGACAACTATGTCGAACTTGGCTTGACCCCGGCCTCTTAGCATCGGCCCGATGATATCTATTCTCCACTGGGCAAACAACCAATGACTTACTAATGTTGTTAGCTGCTCGGGAGGATGATGAGTTATGTTAGAGTTCTTCTGACATCCATCACATTATCGTGCCACCCTGACCCTATCATGGTGCATCGTTGGCCAAAAGAACCATTATCTTAGTGCTTTGTGAGCGATTGACTGACCTTCTGCATAGCTTCCACGGATCCCTTCATGAATCTCCATAAGCACATAATCCACACATTAAGTATGGCATCGTGTACCCCCTCTGGTATAACTCTCCATCTATCAGGCAAAATTTAGCACTTTTGTATTTCAGTTTCCTTATCTTCTTCTTATCTTTGGGTACCTCTCCTGATTCCAAGTACTTCTTAATTGGGTCCAACCATGATGGACCTCTCTCAGCGTCCACCTCCATCACATCCGACATCCCAACACTTTTTGATTGCACGCATCCCAAAGGAATGGTCTGATGAGTCTTTGACTTGATGGACGACGAAAGCCGAGCCAATGAGTCTGCCTGCTGGTTGTTCTCTCGCCCGACATGCTCGAACACCACATTTCACATCCCTCCAACTATCTTCTTCACCTCAGCCTGATAGATAATCATGCTCGGTTAATTGGCCTTCTTAACGAATCAGATAAATTCGATTTGATAACAGATCTGAATCCGATAGAGCATCCGATTTTAGACCCGGCCACGGTTCCGGTTCGGAACCGGAACCGAACCGGAACCGAACCGGAATGGGACCGATTCGGTTGGGGTTCCACCCCAACTCGAACCGGTCCGAACCGGTGGAACCGTACGGTTCCACCGGTTCGGACGGTTCCTGTTGGAACCGTAGGGTTCCAACAGGAACCCTAAGGCCCCCAACGGCTACTAGCCGTTGGGGGCCTTATTACCCCAACGGCAGTAGCCGTTGGGGGATGCAGCAGGGAGCCGTTTGGCTCCCTGACAAAAAAAAAAAAAAAAAATTATAAAAAAATGTATTATATAAAATAAAAATTACTAATGTACCCCTAATAACGGTAATAAAACGGTTATATTTAGGGGCATTTTTGGTATCAAAAAAATTCTAAAATTCTATAAATAGAATTCATTTTTCATAATTTCATCACACCAATTTCTCAACTTTCTCATTTTCTATAAATCTCTTATTCTCAATTTTACTTCAATACAATTCTCTTATTTTAGTTGTTAATTAATTTGTTATCACATTCGGCATTCGCATCGCAATTATTCAAATGGCAAGCTCATCCGAGAACATAATGTCAAATATGCCGACCCAAGAGAGCGGCCCCAGTGTCAGTGCACAATCACGGAGAAGAGACGTTAAGGCTCGGTCCTCCGATATTTTCAAAATTCATTTTAATTTGGAACGCCTAGACGATGGTTCACAACGAGCAATTTGCAACTATTGTGGGGTTATCTATAAATTTTCTGGTGGATACGGAAATATGATCAAGCACATGGAGAAACATCATCCGGTTGAATTTGGCATTGATACGACCCAGACTCAAATGGCCAGGTACGCATCATCTAGTAGAGGTACGAGTAGTGTAGATTTATTTAAATATTCTGATGCAAAAAATAGAGAAGAATTTGCGAAATTAACATGTATGGCACATCTTTCTTTAAGCTTTGGTGAAAAACTTCTTTAGAGAAATTCCTTTACTTTATCTTATTGCTGCTGTTTTTGATCCTAGATTTAAATTAGAAGGTTTGAATGGTGGTTTACAAGCTTACTATGGTTATTTAAGAATATTAGATGACATTGATATTACGAGCATAATGACGAATTTAAGAAGTGATTTAATTATTTTATTTAATGATTATATTGTAAGATATAACTTAGGAACAATAGGTCAATCTAGTAGCGAACCGGTAATTCAACCAAGACTTAGCGCAGGGATCGTTGGTTATTGCAACGAAATAAAAAATCTAGGGATACGACAACAACTAATAACCCTGAATTAGATAATTATTTATCTACAAATTTTGAGTTTTCTAATGAAAGTTTATGCAGTAAAAATTTTAAAATCCTTGAATGGTGGAACCGGCATCAAAATATATATCCTGTTTTATCTATTATTGCTAAAGAGATACTGGCAGCACCTATTTCCACCGTTGCGGTTGAGCAAGCCTTCAGCTTGGGAGGTAATATATTGGAAGCTAGGCGATCTTCATTACATCCAAGCACTCTAGAAGCAACAGCTTGTGTGGATGATTGGACTCGAGCTGATGTGAGACAACAAGAAGATGCCCCCGATGATTTTGAAGATTTGTTCGATAATGCTTCTGCATCAAGTGCAAGCGGAAGCTGCGGACCCGGAGCCGAAGGATCAACTGATAATGATGATTGATAAATGTAAAATTATAATTTACAAAGGGGATATGTCTTAAACTTGTAATGGAACTACGTGAGCTTTGATTCCTCTCACCTTTGGAGGATACGTAGGCAACTTAAATTTTAAAAAATTTAAGCTCAAGCTCTTCAATGTAATAAATTTTTTTTTTTTATAAATTTAATCTCATTTTTTTAATTAATAATTTTTTTTATTTAATGATTTGACTCCTCTTATTTTTTATTTTAATTAAATTAAAAAAAATAAAATAAACCGAACCGAACCGGAACCGAACCGTTCGGTTCCGGTTCGGTTCGACTTTCCGGTTCCACACTTGTGGAACCGGAAACCGGCCGGTTCGGTTCGGTTCCGAACCGGAACCGAACCGCCGGCCGGGTCTATCCGATTGATAATGAATCCAATAGTGAATTGGATTTGATAACAGATCCGATTTGATAAAATTGATTTGAATTTTAAGTTATCCGATCCGATTCGATAAAATTATTATGAATTTATAAATTTTTAGATCAATTTTTCGCATCAGATCCGTTATCGAATCGAATTCGTTATCAAATCGAATCTATTATCAGATTTATTATCAAATCGGATCTTCTATCAGATTCAAATTCGTTATCAAATCAGATTCTTTATTGGATTCAGATTTGTTATCAAATCGGATAAAATCCGATTCGATCGGATAGTTATCAAATTTATCTGATCCAATCTGAAATTCGACAAACCAACCAAACACGATTTGATCGGATTCTAGAGCCAGATCCGATCCGATATTATTGGATCGAATCGGATCGGGTCAAACCTGATTCGATCCGATGCCCAGTCTTACTTCTATTGCCATGACCCGAGGTCCTGTCACAAAATTCGCTAAGTTTTGGCCCTTGATCGACACCCTCTGTATGTAAAATATGTCGTACTCGCTGAGCTCTACTGACTATTTTACCAACTGACTCGAAACCTCTGGCTTGTGTAGTATCAAGTGTAGGGGTGGCAATTTGGGTCAGGATTCGTTTATTCGTTCGATTCGATTCGCTTTAAAGCGAATACAGGTTTTAAAAAATAGATTCGTTTACTAAATGGGTCAATTCGATTCGATTCGTTTATTAAACGAATCGAATACGAATTTAAGCTCATTGATTCGTTTATTCGTTTAGGATTCGTTTTATTATTTTTATTTACTAGTTCTTGTTAATTTTCAAGTAAGATTCGAGAAATTATAGCTAATTATCATAGAAAAAGTAATATTTTCGATATTTGGTGATGTATTTTTAGTAAATATATTAATTACATATTTCATATGTATATATTATGAAGAAATAATGTAAATCAAGTGTGGTAAATTATTTTATTACATCATATCATTGACTAAACGAATATTCGTATTCGATTCGTTTAATAAACGAATTGAATACGAATCCTGATATTAGGATTCGTTTAATAAACGAATCGAATACGAATCCATCACATTTTGATTCGATTCGTTTAGGATTTGATACAAATTCGATTCGTTGATTCGTTTTGCCACCCATAATCAATTGTGTATCTTTATTGCCGCAGTAACCAAAGACAGAGCCACCAGCTCATAAACATGATACCGAGTTTCCACATCCAAAAGGGCTTTGCTAATATAATATACTGACCTTTGGATCTTGTTTAACTTCTGCACCAACACCAACTCACAGCATATTCAGAAACAGCTAAGTACAAGAACAAAGTTTCACCTGAGATCGGCTTTGCAATAATGAGGGTTGAGCTAGATACTCCTTCAGCTGTTGGAACACATCCTTACACTCCATTGTCCAACTGACCTCATTCTTGGCCTTCTTGATCAGCTTGAAGAAAACGTGATATTTATCGATGGCCTTGGAAATGAACCGATTCAGCGCTGCCACCCGACCTGTCATACTCTGCACCTCATTGATCGTCATTGGATTATTTAGATCCAGAAATGCTCTGATCTTCTGTGGGTTTGCCTCGATGCCCCGGGCACTGACCATATAGCCCAAAAATTTTCCCGAAGATACCCAAAAGGCGCACTTGTCAGGATTCAACCTCATGATGTGCTTTTTTAACAACTCAAACGTCCTTCTGAGGTCGGCCAGATGATCTTCGGGTTCCTTTGACATTGTGATCATGTCATCGACATAGACTTGCATTGTCTTGCTGATGAGGGGCTTGAAGACCTTATTCAGTAATCTATGATAAATAGCCCCGACGTTCTTCAACTTAAAAGGCATCACCATGTAGTAGTACAACCCTTGGTCGGTGATAAAAGTTGTATTTTCTTCACCATTATGATGCATCTTGACCTGATTATAACCTAAGAAAGCATCCATGAAACTGAGCAGTCCATGACACGTCGTGGAGTCCACCAACTGATCAACCTTAGGAAGTGGGAAGCTACCCTTCGGGCAAGTTTTGTTCAGATCAGAAAAGTCAACACACATCATTCACTTCTCGTTGGCCTTTTTTTAACAAGACCACATTGGATACCCATTATGGGTATTGGAATTCCCTAATAAACCTAGCCTTCAGTAATTTCTCAACTTCTGTTTGGATAGCCACATACCGCTTCTGATTGAAGATTCTCCTCTTCTGTTTCACCGGCTTATGGGATTGGTTAACTTTCAAGCGATGACTGATGAACCTAGGGTCGATCTCGGGCATATCCTTATGCCCCCACGTGAAAAAATCTGCGTACTCCTTCAAGAAACCCAACAACTGTTTCTTCAGACCTGTCTCCAGTCCTACCCCGACCTTAGTTGTTTTCCCAGGCCGAAGACCTCTACCAGCTCTAGCTTCTCACCAGCCCCTAACTCAGTAGACTCTTCGGGTCGGGGATCATCCGTCTCTACCTCTGTTGTCTCTTCTTCCCTATATTTCTCTTCGTGCCCACCTCTTCAACACAAAATGTTTCCTTGGAAACAGTAGCAAAGAAACTCATTGTCGTCTTCTGGCTCCCGCATACCACCCCGACCCCCTATCGGGTTGGGAATTTCAGTTTCAGATAATGACATGACATGAGCGCCCTGGACTTTATCATTAAAGACCTTCCTACGATCACCTGGTAACTGCTCAAAAAATCTACACCATGAAGTCCATCATCATGGTCCGGGTATGAGAGCCGTTTCGATTGTCATTGTCAACTGTATCCGGCCTAACAGGACGACAGTCGCACCCCCAAACCCGTACATCGGCGTTGTATCATTGGTCAGGGTGGCGTACTCCACGCCGAGTCCATCAAAGGCTTTATTGGAGATAATATTTACATCACTCCTAAGATCCACCAGTATTCTGTCCACCTCGACCCTTCCGATAACGGCCTTAATTATCAATGCATCATCATGGGGGTAGCTTACACCCTTGCCATCTTCCTCTGTAAATATAATGGGAATAAGTCGGGACCTCTGAATCCTCGGCCCCCATCAGTCGTCAACATTTCTGGACCCCTCGTCCGATAATAATTTCTCTAGACCGATTTGAATCTCCCGCAGATGTTCTTCCTCCATCTATTGTGAACATTGGCATCTGCTCTTGTACGGGCCAAATTTGGACCCGAGGGTAAAACCATCTTTTCACGTCAAACTCAATACCAAAAGCCCACAAATATTGGCCATTAAACACCATATTGGAAAACCCAACCCAAAAGACCTTATTCCATCGGTACATAACACTACAAATATAAAGCCAAATAAATAGACGGCATAAAACACAATTGTTACTAACTATTCCTCTTTTTCTAAACACAAACGCATGCAGCGCCGAAAGTTAGATCCAAGACACGTTGTGGGTCCCTTAGCCAGAAATGTCAGGCCCGTTGCTAGCTTTTATCAAAGCTACAAAGTAATCTCTTTTCAGATCTATAAAAAAGAAGATAACTCAGGGTTCAAGGCAGGCTTCCGATCCTTCTTACAAGCTTCTATTCTCTGACACAAGTTCGAAGAGCTTTCAATTTCCAAAAAAATTTGTCACCGCCCTCACAGCCACCAAAAGAAAGTCAAGGTAATAATAAGCCTTACTTTCACATTTTACATATTTACTACTCATTTCATACTCCTGACTTGAGCGTCGGAGTGCCCCCTGCACCCACCACACCGGTGGGCTGTCTACTCCCGCTCACTCTTCCTTTGTCTTGCAGGATCGCTAGTGCCTCAACCTACAAATTCTGATTGTGGACCTCGGCCGAAATCCAGCATCCACAATTTGGCGCATACCGTGGGGCCTTAGCGATTTATAGCAAGCAAGAGATTTCACGGTCTACAACTCTAACTGTCATTCATGGCTTCAAGCAGCGAGATGACACCAGATCCAATTGCAGCCCAAATAACTATGCTACAAGAACGATTACAAACTTTGGAGGAGGAGAATTTGACCATGCGAAGTTCCAATACAAACCTTCGGAAGCAGTTGGAATTAATCTCTTCCACCTCTCAACAACGTGATTCTCCGGACAATGCCAACAATGATATAGTTCCATCCAATCTTTTGGAAACATTCAACGATGTGGCAAATGATGATCCTTCTCCAGACGACCATCCGAGAAATCCTACAGTTCTGCCAATTTCCCCAGCCGACCAGGCTCAGCAAGTCGTCTCCAACATGCGCAAAGAAATGTTATAGTTCAAAGAAGCAATATTGTCCAGTATATCAGACGTTAAACTACCAATGAGGAAAAGTAAAGCTGAGACAATTTCTGACACACCATTTTTTTAGACTATCACCTCTGTAGAATTACCAAGGAAATTCAGCACTCCAGATATGAAAATGTATGATGGGTCGACTGACCCAGACGAC
Organism: Zanthoxylum bungeanum; assembly: GCA_019454045.1. NCBI lineage: Eukaryota > Viridiplantae > Streptophyta > Magnoliopsida > Sapindales > Rutaceae > Zanthoxylum > Zanthoxylum bungeanum. Next base: position 173,290 of record SKCR01037005.1, on the reverse strand, counting down.
CACATCATTCATTACAAATATAAAGATGATCAACAGCCTAACCCTCGACAGTGAGAGGCTGGAATGTGCAGAGGATTTGGGGAGACTTGGCGGGTCCGCCGCCTTAACTTGGTTCATCAATCTTCCATATAGGTCCATTGGGTCATACCAATCTGCAGACAAATTGTAGAGCATTTTGCGAGTTCTTGCAAGATTAAAAGACTTCAGAGACCTTTATGGCCATCCAACAAAGGAAAGGTGAATCTTTACGAAGCTACGTAGCTCGCTTCAATAAAGAAAGGATAACTATCCCGAATCTACATCAACCTACTGCAGTAGAAGCATTCCGAAATGGTTTACTTCTAGAAAAGCGACTTTACAAGAAACTCACTAAATTCCGATGCTACACGAATGGATCAAGCCATGGCTCGATCCCAATGAAATTAGATGGGAAGAAGACAAGAGGAACAAAAGAAAAGAGAATTCTTCTGGATTGCTAACATTGGTACTCAAGATACTACTAAACGGCGCAAAGAATTTCCCAACAAAGCACCACGGCCAACAGACAGGAAAGATCATCAGAAAATGCATCAACATTTCAATCGAGACTTCAAGTGTCAACCATTACCATTCATGGGACAAGACAAATCTTCTAACAGTGAGAGACTCCTAGACTATAATTTTACCGTTTCCCCATGGGAACTGGTTTCGGTACTCAAGAAGATGGTAAGCGAAGTAAGGTGGCCCCCACGCTCGAGAGATTATTCAGTCAAGAACGAAATCAGCAAGTGGTGTGAGTTTCATCGAGATTATGGCCATACGACAACAGATTGTGTGGCTCTGAGATTGGAAGTATTGGAATTGGCTGAATAAAGGGCACTTGAAAGAATTGCTCACAGATAAGGGCAAGGCTACAATGGCCATAAGGAATGATAAAGAAGATGGCATCATACCACCACCACCAATCAACAATACTGTAAGTTTTATTTCTGGTGGTTCTGAAGTTAGTAGTATTTCATACTCAACAGCGAAACGACATGCCAGAATTGCAACAATGGGTCTTTTCCATTCGATTATGTCAATAGAGGAGACGTGTACAAACCTTGCAATTGAATTTTCAGATGACAGTAATTCCAGTTGAATGAATCCACATCACGACGCGATGGTAATCTCATTGTAGATTGCAAATTTTATGGTCAAAAGAATCTTGGTCGACACAGGTTCGTCAGCAAATATCTCAGGGGGGCAGCACTTTCCGACATGGGAACCGAGATAGAAAAGATCAACAGGAAGTCAACTGTTCTTATCGGGTTCAGCGGTGAACAGAAATTCACCATTGGAGAAATAACTCTTCCAGTCTATGCGGGAGGAATCAATAAGTTGACTTCATTTTTGGTCCTCGATTGTCCCTCAGCCTACAACTTGATCGTTGGCAGACCTTGGATCCATGAGATGAGGGAAGTCTCATCAACTTACCATCAAGTACTTAAATTCCCTACAAGATGGGGAGTCCAAGAGATTAAAGGAGACCAATCTGCTTCTAGAAGTTGTTACCAAATGACTTTAAAAGTAACAACTCAGTCTGCATAACAATTAATGAAAGGGTCTGATGCATCATCACCAGACCTACCGAATATTGAGGAGCTCAACGAAGTCTAAATTCACTCGCAACATAATGACCATAAAGCACAGATTGGGGCTAATCTAGACCCCAAGCTACGGGCAGACTTAATTGATTTTTTGATGAAACACATGATTGCTGTCGCCTGGTCTCATGAAGATATGACCAGAATCGACCCATAATTAATCACCCATGAACTCCATGTGGACTCAAGCTTTCCTCCTGTCATACAGAAAAGAAGAAAGTTCCCCCGGATAGAAATCAGACTATTGATGAAGAAGTCCAGAATTGCTACAAAATGGAGCCATTAGGGAGGTCCAATTCCCAGAATGTTAGCTAACGTGGTGATAGTACGAAGAGAGAAATGGGATGGCGAGTCTGCATCGACTTCACAGATTTGAAAAAAGCATGTCCCAAGACTCTTTCCCATTGCCTCATATTGATTCAATGGTAGATGTTACCAGCAGGCCATGAATTGTTAAGTTTCATGGATGCGTATTCAGGCTACAATCAGATCCTCATCATCCAGGCGACCAAGAGAATACGACCTTTGTCACCAACAAAGGCATTTATTGCTACAAAGGTAATGCCATTCGGCCTCAAAATGCTGGAGCTTTTATCAACGTATGGTAAACAAATATTTCTCAACAAATTGGGAAAACAATGGAGGTCTACATAGACGATATGCTGGTGAAATCATTAGAACCGAACAACATCTATCACATTTGAAACATGCATTTGACACTATGAGGAGGTATGACATGAAATTGAATCCTACAAATGTGCTTTTGGTGTCGCTTCAGGAAATTTTCTTGGATACATGGTTACGTAACGAGGGATAGAGTCCAATCCAAGTCAAATCAAATCCATACTCGACATTCCTTCTCCTACCAATCCTAAAGACGTCATGCGACTAGCGGAAGAATTGCTGCACTGAATAGATTCATTTCAAAATCAACCGAAAAAAGTTTCATATTTCTTCTCCCGCCTTGAAGAAAGCCAAGAATTTTGAATGGACTCCAGCCTGCGAGGAAGCATTGAAAGAACTCAACAATATTTGTCTTCTCCACCTCTTTTGTCGAAGCCACTCGACAACAAAAGGCTTTTTTTTTATTTAGGAGTTTCGAGCAGAGCAGTAAGTGCGGTCCTGATCAAAGAGGAAGATGGTACTCAACTCCCAGTTCTACTATGTAGTAAAGCACTATTGGATACGAAGTCACGCTACCCTCTATGGAAAAATTGGTACTAGCTTTGATAACGGCAGCGAGAAAGCTACGCCATAGTTTCAAGGGCATTCTATCACAATTTACACACTCTTACCCAATGAGAAGCATTCTCCATAAACCCGAGCTTTTCGGGAGATTGACGAAATGGGCCTGTGGAGCTTGGAGAACACGACATTACCTACCAACCACAGACTGCGATCAAGTCACAAGCATTTACAGATTTTGTGGTTGATTTCAGTCCCAGTCTACAGGGACCAGCCGAACAAGAAATCCATTACATTAATCCATCGCCACATGGAAGCTCGCAGTCGACAGATCAACCAACAAACGTGGATGCGGCTTGGGATTGTGATTACCACTCCAGAAGGCGATGTGGTAACAACAGGCAATCAAGTGCGACTTCAGAGTTACCAACAATGAAGCCGAATACGAGGCCCTCATAGTCGCCTAAACTTGGCTCGAGAACTTGGAGCCAAAAGGTTGAAGTAAAGACAGATTCCCAATTAATTTTCAATCAATTCCAGGGTCATATCAAGCTAGAGATTCACATATGGCGTCTTATCTACAAAAGGGTGAAAGAACTTCAGTCTACAATTTGAGCACTGACCATTTGTCAAGTCCCCAGAAATGAAAACACGCACACAGATGCTTTAGCTACGCTGGGTTCGACAATTGAATGAGAAAAATTCATTTCATCCCAGTTGTTTATTTTCAGTGGCCAGTAATTTGGAAAAGCGAAATCCAGGAAGTTACCACAATCAAATCAGACGACTCATGGTTGACTCCAATTGTAAAATATTTACGAAGCGGCATGCTACCAGAAGATAAAATGGAAGCGCGAAAGATTCAACGGCTAGCTGCCAGATTCACACTACATGATGAACAACTTTTAAGGAGATCACTGTCCGGTCCTACCTTAAGTATCTTACTCCAGAGGAAGCCCAATGCGTATTAGCCGAGCTCATGAAGGCGAATGCGGAAACCATTCAACGGAATAAGCCTAGCATGCCGAGCCCACACGACAGGATATTATTGGCCTTTTATGCATGCTGTTCGGTCGAATTCACTCATAGGTGCGAGAATGTCAAAAATTGCCCCTATCTCACATTACCACCAGAGAAGCTCAGGCCGATACTGTCACCTTGGCCTTTCATGAAATGGGGAATGGACATCGTTGGAAAGCTCCCTATAGCCCCAGGACAACGAGTCTACATGTTTTCCCTTACAGATTACTATACCAAGTGGATCGAAGCGAGGCTTTCGCCAAAATTTGAGACAAGGAAGTGCAAAACTTCATTTGGAAGAACATCATTTGTCCTTTTGGATTGCCAAGAGAAATTGTAACCGATAATGGATCTCAATTCATCAGCTACCGTTCCAAGATTTCTGTAAGAATTGGGGAATCAATTAAACTTCTCAACCCCACGATTTCCTCAAGCCAATGGTCAAGCTGAATCCTCCAACAAAACAATCATGAACATAATGAAAAGAGATTGGAGAAAGGGAAAGAGGAGCTGGGCAGATGAACTTCCAGGAGTTCTATGGTCCTGCAGAACTACAGCCCGTTCGTCGACTGGGCGGACCCCTTTCTCTCTTGCGTTTGGGTGCGAAGCAGTAGTCCCAGCCGAAGGAATGGTTCCTACTCCGCGTTACCAATGGCTTGAAGAAGATACCAATCGACAGCTCTTGAATTACAACCTTGATATAATTGATGAATTAAGGGAACAAGCCTCCATTCGAATTGCTGCTCATCAACAAAAAAATAGCCAAATATTTCAACAAGAATGTCAGGTGCAGGATATGCAAAGAAGGAGACTGGGTTCTACGCAAAGTTTTTTCAGAATACCAAAGAAGTCAAAGATGGGAAGTTAGGACCAAATTGGGAGGGCCCATACGTCATTACAAAGATCATTGGCCAAGGTGCCTACAAGTTGAAACGACAGAAGAAGACCAATACAAAATAGCTGGAATGCAATTCATCTCAAACTATTTTACCGGTAATTTTATTTTTCTTTGGCCGTAGCCATTCGGCCAGTAAAATTGTTGGATAATAAAAATTATTGTGTGAAGAATAATTTAGTGTTCTGAGGTCCATACGACTAAACAAAATTGAAAAACTTTGACTTCAACCAAAAAGAAATTTATATAATTAAAAGTTTTGAAGTTTTCCATTACAAAAACAAATAAAGGCACGACTGTATTTTCATCCTACGAGCCTTTCGGTCTCCTGGACTTCAGGGTCAAGCTGAGCATCCACTGGTGGAACTTCAGCAGTCTGGCTGGGAACGATAGAGATAATTTCAGTCGCTCCGGGAACCTCAACCGTTTCATCAGCCTGTTTCTCCATTATGGCCATTTCTTCTTCGGCTTCTCCAGTGGCCATTTGCTTTTCCTCGACAGCTTCTTTCGAGAGCACCTCTTGTCTTCTCCCTCTTCTTATTCTTCACCCTCACTTATAAGGGAGACCCCAGCAGCCAACCTCTCATATTCTCGAATCCATTTCTTCAGCTTCTAAGCGAAATTCTGACCAGCTAAATATTCTTCCATTAGACTGCTCATCTCCTTCATAATTGATTCAAAGGCAACCAATTCAAGTTGCTTAAGCAATTCGGCCGTTTCCTTCGTCAAGCTCTCCATACTTTCTTTGAACGCTTCATTGGTAGCCTCAGACACTTCTTTCTCCAATTTCAGTTGGCTTGAGTCTCTTTCAGTTCCTTTTCGACCTTTCTTAACTTCCTTTCGGTAACTTCCTTTCGGTAGCGTCAAAATTGCTTTCAGTTCACCGAAATCTTTTCTGACGGCTGTATTGGCCTTCTCTAAATCTCTCATTCTCCTTTGGCTTAATTCAGCATACTGTTGCATGAAGAGGCCACATTCACGAACCTGAAACAAACTTCACTTAGTACATTCCATACGATATCTACAAATGGATATACAAGTTTTCAAAAATAAATACCTGATAACTTAGAGTCGCAGCTTCTTGCTTGTTTCGGTTGGACCCAACTCAGTCAACCGTTGCTCGTTTTCTTCCAACAGAGACGCTTAATAAATTTAGAGAGGCTGGAAGGATCCGAAATTCAGTAGACCCGTGGGGAATCCTCACACTACAACGCCTCTGCTGCGTCTTCCTCCACTTCTACTACTGCCTTCCTCTTCTTTGAGGCAGAGACCTTCTCAATCGGCTGTGTCATTGATTCAGGAAACATTAACCGAACGACTTCAGTTGGTTTGGTGATTTCCAATTCAACGGCTTCAGGCTCTTTGTCTTTAGCTTTCTTAGTCTTCCTCCTCCGCTCCTCATTTCATTGAGTTTTGGCACCTTAAATGGACCCGACATCATTTCAGTTGCGCATAAAAATTCTTCAGGGGTCAGCGATGTTAGAAATAGCAGCCTTCCAAATGTAACCTCAATCGCCCAAGTGCACAATATCACGGCCAAAATATGCTTACTCAAAGCCAAGAGGGAACCTTCAGAATAAATCACTTCTTTCGACAACGGAGTTAACCTCAATCTCCTCTCCTCTAAAGCAGCTTTCCAATTCCTCTTCGAATTACGCAAACCGAGGATGTGATTCGTGTTTGTGATGGCTCAACGAGTAGTATCAAACATTCTATTCAACTGAAGACCTGGAAGAAGAAAAGAAGAAATATTACAGTCATACAAGTTATAAATTTATAGTATTAAAGGATGAAGATATACTCACTCGACGAGTTCCAATGTTTGGTATTTCTCCACTCCCATTCGACCCAAACACACTCTCTCCTCTCACAAGAAATAAATTTTTTGCCAATCAACCTCTCTCATTTGTTGTAAGTCCCAATACCAAATGCTCCCCTCTTTTGGCGGAGATACATGTGATATCTCCCTTTTTCTCTCAGGTGTTTCTTTCATATAGTAAGTATACAATAATTCTCGCACCCCCGAACACGATCCCCAATTCAAAAGACATACATTCAATCGACATAGAATCCTCCAAGTGTTTGGCATTAGTTGAGAAGGAGCCAGCTGGTAGTGATTCAACACTTCCCATACTAACTTTGGAATGAGGAATCTGAATCCATCAACAAATGGGTGTTCGTAAACCCAATCCACCCAGGAATTTTGTAATCTATCCTTTCAGTTCAGTCGGCGACGCTAACCTTACTTTAATTGATGGAGGAAATCTATATTTCAATTTCATTTCTCTCATTGATCTTTCAGTCACTCGACTAGCTGGATTCTTGGTTAAGATATTTGTTAGTTCGCTCGTACTTGGAATCTCACTCGACTCCTCAATGGTGGGTAGTGATCTCAGTGGTGTAACTTCGGTGGGTATTCCTAACGGTGGTTTAGCTATAGTTATGACTCCAGCCTCTATAAAATCTTCATGCGACCAATCCCTATTAGTTTCTTCATCACTTGAATCATTCATAGGTTGTTCAATATACTTGTCAATTTGAGTACCTAAACTACTCATGAGTCCTCACTCGACATTTTCCAAGCAACAAACACAAATTCCCTAAAATACTTACTCCTTTGAAGATCTAAATATGTCTAAATCACAAACAACCCAAAAATTCGCTAAATCTTCAAGAATCGAATAACCAATTTGACTAAGAACATGTTTGAATCTACACTAAGAACATTTGAAGATGTTTGAAGAATATGAAGGAAGGTATAAGAGTACCTTGAAGATCTTGAGAGCTCCTCTAACCTTGCCAACCGAGAGAAGTCCTTGTGTGAGACCAAATGACTCAAAATCCATTCTTATACTCACCACCATTTTGGCGCTTCGATTTCCCTCCAAAAGACGCCTCGAAAATCCCACTAGGGTTTAATTGATGAACTTGGGCTCAAACATCCTTAGGCCCATCCTCACCAAGTGTAATTTACAATAAAGAAGACCGTAAGATGACATATGTCAGTAACATTCTCCGAGAGAGCACACCTCCATTCTAAAGTGAAGTCAAATCGACATTAGTATATGATTCATAGAGTTCTTTCATTCAACATGTATGAGTGTTGAATTCAAAACGTTAAAGTCAGTCGATATATTATCACTTCTAAGCATGTATAAAGCGGTTGCAGGTTTTCTTCAGTCGACAACATGTATTAAATATTTGGATGTTCACTTCAGTCGACATCATTACAAGAGAATTGTGCAGGTTCATGTTACACGTAATTCTTTCAGTCGACTTGCGTCTTTTTGAGTTAACACTCAAATCAACATGCATGAGAATGCTTCTTCTAATTACTTCAATCGACAACATGTATTGAATATCTGCAGGTTTATTGCATTCGACATATTATCTAATTTTTGGTAAAATTATTTCAGTCGACATAACTATATGAGACCTTATTTGTATTCTAGTCCATTCATGAAATGATTTTACTCCACTCGACATACATAATGATTCGTATAATCACTTCAATCGACAAACATCCATGAAGTCATTGCAGGTTTACTTCAATCGACATTCTTACATAGGGTGATAACACTTTTTACCTTTGTGAAGATTGTTTCACTCAACATGCATGCATAAAATGATTACAAGTATACTCCAGACTAGGTGCTTGAGAGAATGTTTCGTGATGATATTCCAGTCAACATGCACGAGAGAATTTGGCGTGATGATACTCCAGTCGACATACATGTGTTGAATTGGCGTGATAATACTCCAGTCGCATGCATGAGTGGAATTGGTGTGATGCTACTCCAGTAGACATGCATGAGAAGAATATGCTAGGTGTCTGTCCCAATCGACATCACATCTCGGGGCTAAAGAAAAACCCAGTCGACACAAACACCATCCTTGACTTGAGACTAATTAAGGATTACTTAGTTAACATCTCAACGTGTAGGTTGGGGCGTATTATTGATCCAATCGACACTACATTGTGTAGTTTGGGACTTATTGATGATCACAAACCGACATCATCTAGTATATACCTCGGGAATTGTCATAAATTTACCACATATAGTTATGACTTAGACTTGATGTTCATCCCAGTCTACATCTACAAACGGCTATATCTTGGAACTTTGTTGATGACCTTTTCGACAATATACCCATTAACCTGACATCCAAATGGTTCAGTCGACTGGGAACAATCCCCATGACTCATATGGAGTCAAGTTCAAGACCTGGCCTTCATCTGGTCCAGACGGCATTGAAATCTCCCCTGGTCTTTGGACCCGTAGTATGGAGATTATCCTGACCTTCATATGGTTCAGTCGACTGGGAACAATCCCCATGACTCATATGGAGTCAAGTTCAAGATCTGGCCTTCATCTGGTCTAGACGACATTGCAATCTCCTCTGGTCTTTGGACCTGTAGTATGAAGATTATCTTGACTTTCATATGGTTCAGTCGACTGAGAACAATCCTCATGACTCATATGGAGTCAATTTCAAGATCTGGCCTTCATCTGGTCCAAACAACATTGAAATCTCACATGGTCTTTGGACCCGTAGTATGGAGATTATCCTGACCTTCATATGGTTCAGTCGTCTGGGAACAATCCTAATGACTCATATGGAGTCAAGTTCAAGACCTGGCCTTCATCTGGTCCAGACGGCATTGAAATCTCCCCTGGTCTTTGGACCCGTAGTATGGAGATTATCCTGACCTTCATATGGTTCAGACGACTGGGAACAATCCCCATGACTCATATGGAGTCAAGTTCAAGACCTGGGCTTCATCTGGTCCAGACGGTATTGAAATCTCCCCTGGTCTTTGGACCCGTAGTATGGAGATTATCCTGACCTTCATATGGTTCAGTCGATTGGGAACATTCCCCATTGGTTCATGCGGAATTAGATAAAGTCCTGATCTTCAACATGTTCAGTAAACTGGAGACATTTCTACATGTCTTGTAAAGATTAAGTTGAAGTCTTAACCTATGACTACTCCAAAAGGCTCAGAAAAAGTTTACATACCAATATCAAATCTGAGATGATACATTCGATATATTACTCTCAAAGTCAAAAACTTTTTGACTTAAAGAGTAGGGAACAAACTGTAAGGGCCAAATTTGGACCCGAGGGTAAAACCGTCTTTTCACGTCAAACTCAATACCAAAAGCCCACAAATATTGGCCCTTAAACACCATATTGGAAAACCCAGCCCAAAAGACCTTATTCCATCGGTACATAACACTAAAAATATAAAGCCAAATAAATAGACAGCATAAAACATAATTGTTACTAACTATTCCTCTTTTTCTAAACACAAACACATGCAGCGCCGAAAGTTAGATCCAAGGCACGTTGTGGGTCCCTTAGCCAGAAATGTCAGGCCCGTTGCCAGCTTTTATCACAGCTACAAAGTAATCTCTTTTCAGATCTATAAAAAGGAAGATAACTCCGGGTTCAAGCCAGGCTTCAGATCCTTCTTACAAGCTTCTATTCTCTGACACAAGTTCTGAGAGCTTTCAATTTCCAAAAACATTTTTCACCGCCCTCACGGCCACCAAAAGAAAGTCAAGGTAATAATAAGCCTTACTTTCACATTTTACATATTTACTACTCATTTCATACTACTGACTTGAGCGTCGGAGTGCCCCCGGCACCCACCACACCGGTGGGCAGTCTACTCCCGCTCACTCTTCCTTTGTCTTGCAGGATCGCTAGTGCCCCAACCTACAAATTATGATTGTGGACCTCGGCCAAAATCCAGCATCCACAGCTCCCTATGCAGCATGACCCTCATAGCGTCTTTGTCTATGCATCCATTCAAATAGACGTTTTTAACTAGGTCATCCACTTGTTCTTGCAGGTCTCTGCATTTATCTGTGGGATGCCCCTTTACATTATGGTGTATGCAATACGTCCTGGCGTCCCTCTTATCAATCAGGATTCACCTCGAGTTGGGCTCAGTCAATAAACTTTTGTCCTGGATCTCCCGAGTTATCTGGGATAACAGCCTGTTCAACGGAGTGTAAGCCAAACCTCCCGCGACATGAGCAACCTGGGCCGATGACCTTCTTTCTTGTACCGGGTTGTTCCAGGCCATTGGCCTAAACTCCTTATGTCTCGGGGCCGGTCATCTTTGATCCCTACTCGCATCACGCTGGTTCGCTAGCCTGACCATTCTTGGCTTTTGAATATTCCCGCATTGGGCGATCTTCTCCTCTCCTTCCATCAACACAAACTTCTGCTTCTGCTTCAGAGCCGTGGCATAGTCTGGTACCTCTTGTATTCTCAGGTAGGACCATAACTTCCTGACCTTGAGAGCTCATTTGAAACTTTCCAACCCCTTTGGGGACTCGTACGCCCCAATCTCCAACACCAGGTTGTGGTATCTATCGACAAAATTTTTCAAAGACTCGTCATCTCCATGCTTCATCAACCTCAGTGATCCCACTGTCTTCCTTGGCACGCAAGCCACTTTAAAGTGCCGTATGAAGGACTTTCTCAACTGGGTAAAACTACCGATGCTCCCCAGCGTCAGTTCATGAACCACAAGATGGCAGACTCGCCTAAGGTCAATGGGAACACTTTGTAGATGGACTCTTTTACCATCCCCTGGATTTCCATCAATAAGACAAACTTATCCACATGAGTCTTGAGATCCTTGTTTCCTTTATACAGATCCATAGAAGGCATAGTGAACCTTCTAGGAAACTCCATCGCCATTATCGCCTCGGTGAAATGGGAGGCTATCTCCATATCTCGGTCGTCCCCTGCTCCCCCCTTCATGTTTTCTTCTCATTTCCTCATCTCTTTTCGGAACCAATTCCTCATCTGGATTTCAGAACTGTCATGCTCTCGGTCACCAGCGTCCCTCATTCTTCCACTCCAGGCACGATTCCTCCCATAATTGGGAACTCTATGTTCTTCCCCTGATTTCGTTTCAGATCATTATTCGCGTAACACGGACTGTTATTGGAGGACTCCAGGGTCTTCCTACATTCTTCTTCTTCCCACATTCCTTTCACTTGTTCAACTCCGGCGATGACTACGGATCTCATTATATAAGCACTCATCTTCTCATTTCCACCACCACCTTCTGACCTAGCAACCTTCTTTCCTCTTGCTATCTCTTCTCTTTTACAGCTGGGACCCACCTCTATTCTTTCATCATTTTTCTTTTCTAACTCCTCCAACTTCTCCATCATGGCTTTCATGATGATTTGGGCAGATTATCTCTCCTTACGTGCTTCTTCCCTCTCATTTTGCATAGTTTCTTCCATCCACTCCATTGTTGAACCCTCTGAAGATATGTGGTTCCCGTCTCCTGCCATCGCCTTAGTGTGTTTGCTTCTTTTTGTACCATTTCCTATAGACGGCGCCAACTGTTGATGGTCGATTTTCGTTCTAGGGGTAGTTCTGGAAGAACACTCCTCAAACAATCTCCCCTCAATTGTGAATTTGTTTGGTTTGTGGACCAAATACAAACTTAGCAAGAGGTAGGAAAAAGCACAACAAACAAAAGATTTAACGTGGTTTGGCGGAATGGATCAAACCTACGTTCACAAACACAAAGAAAAAGAAGATTTTATTATATGGTCGGGCTGGACCGACCCCTTTACACAAATGCTCGGATAACCGACCTCTTACAAACTCACCCTTACACTTAAGTTTTTTAGCTCTCTCTTTTACAAATTATACGTGAATGAATTTTGCTAACCCCCTACAATGATCTTCCCAGCCATTTATATACTATGGCAAATTACACTATTACGATGTCTTTGTGACGTCAGTCACGTGAGTCTGCCATCAATATCATGGCACTCTCCCCTATCTACTTTGCGAACAGTCGCCCTACGGTCTGACACATCTGCCTTCTGACGCCTAAATCTCATTAAATCATGTTACTCTTGGCCGCCGCCACACGTTATCTAGTGTCAGAAGATTAAATAGCCATTTGTTCCCATCACATCATACCTTTTAGAGAATCCCTATGCCAGATTCCAACTACTCGATCATGATTATGTGATTAAAAGCCAACACCCCAACCAACTCTACCAGGTCGGAAATCAGGAGCGACGGTTGCCGAGCAATAAGATCGGGTCGGTGCTAAGAAATCAACTATCTGAGATGTCTTGAGTATCTTTACTTCTCGGATCGGGTGAAGTACATGAACCGACCCGACCCTCGGCCCTCAGAACCTTGGGAACGGAAATCCTTTCTATACCATTCTTGTTTTTCTAAGATCATGGCCCAAAAATCACTATCAATAAATCTATTAATGCAAAATAGATATCATGATATGCATGATAAATGATGAATCATGCTATTAGATAAAGATATTGGATATGAGGAAATCTTTATCTTATTTGATGAATCAAGCATGCAACTTTAAAAAAAAAAAATCGAAATCGAATGTGGGGTGACAATTCATTGATTTGAGACTTTCATGAATGGCGGTGCAATGATATCAAAGAAGCCTGGGGCATACAGGGGTGTCTGTGAAGTGTCTCAAATTTTATGAGATCGTAAGCGAGTCTTAAAAATGGATCATATCGATAAATGATAAAAAAAATATATGAGTTATTTTATATATTAAAAATTGAAATTTTTATGATTCAGAGGTCCTAGTTTAGGATAAAATTTAGGGGCTTCAATTGACTATCTGTGTCGATTCTCAACATAACCACCTTTTGGAACTTGATTAAGTGATTTTCAAATAGTTTTCTTTAATTGATTATCTGAAATTGAATTTTTTAGAAGGTAAGGATAAAAAAATAATTTAGGCTTCTTCCACCACACCCTCGTACTTAAAAAAAATAAATCAAAGAAATATCCTAATTTTAGTAGTTGTGGCCAAAGTAGGTAGATAGTTTTAAGTTAAGATTCATTGTCTTATAATTGTTACATTGTATGTGTTTAAGGCATATAATTTTTCAAATAAATTCTTTTAAGTAAAGTTTTCACCAATAGAGTTTTTAAAAATAGAATTTTTGACATAAATTTTTTTAATTATTTAATTGTCAATGAGAAATTTTATTTAAAATTATACATTTAATGGATAATTTTTTTTTTAAAGTTGTGTTATAAAATGAATGAAATAATTTTATGAAATGAAGTCATCTATTTAAAAAAATTGTACAACCTCTACTCTCAAAAACTTAAATTTTGAATTTTTGCATAGAGTAAATAGTTTTTTTTTTTTTTTTTAATTCTAAAAAACACTACTCAAAATGTAATAAAACAGAGCTTCTGAAATTAAAAATTATTTTTAATTAGTAGATAATTCATACCAAACAGACATTAATGCTTCATTTAATATAACTTTTCAAGTAGACCTTCATAGTAGAGTTTTACAAAAAAAAGTTTTTAACAATTTGGTTGTTAGTGAAAGTTTTTATTAAAAATTATAAAATAATTTTAATGGACAAATTTTTTAAAATTGTGTTATGAAAAAAATATGAAATAATATTATAAAATAAAATAAGGATATTTTAGACAATTTAACTCTTTAAAAAAAAGTTTCAATTTCTATTCTCTTTGAACTTTTACTAGTAGAGATAAAACAATTTTTTAAATCGTCAAAACCTCTATTCTAAATACAACCAAATGTCACAAAATTTTTTAAAATTAACTTTTAGAATTAAAAAAGTTTTTTTTTTCCACTATTAAAAACCATACCTAAAACTCTATCAAGTGCTTGTATTGTCGTTTTACTCAGAAAATAATTTTCTGGTCACATGTAAATAGTACCCAACACTCAATTTGCAAGCTCGTGCAAATCAGCTCTGATATCCTTGATTAAGGCTTTTTTTTTTTTTTTTTTTTTTTAATTTATATTTTGAGGCTTCAGTTATAGATCGCTATTATGGTATCGAAGGGTATCAAATATTTTTGGGTACAAACATACTATTTTGAGCATTGAACATGTAATTTAAACCATTAACATGCAAACTTTACCAATAAATATGAAACTAGTCTCATATTTTAAAAAATTTCATGTTTATTAATAGAGTTTGCATATTTAATAATTTAAGTTTCATGTTTGAACATCAAATATATTTGATATCATTAGATACCATAGATGTGCCCCTAATTATAACATAATATTATAATACTAAAATTTTGAAATCCTTAATCATTAAATATTTCAAAAGATATAATAATAATAAAATAATTTAGAAGTCAAAGAGGAAAGTTTGGTTTGCCTATGCTCAGAGCGGACATTGAACCCGTGATCGGTGAGGCTATGGGAGTCTAAATATGTAATCGATAGATATGCATGTGAATGTGGGAGACAAAATTGCAAAACAAAACAAAACACTTTTTTTTTTAAAAAAAAAGAGCTGAAAGTGGAAGCCACAACAATATTATTATTAACAAATGAAATGACAAAGTTTAGATGATGAGCAAGAAAAGGTCAGGATTGATGCATGAGAATATGATTGAATATATTTAGAAATAACCAAACAAAACACTTTTTTTAAAAAAAAAAAAAAAAGCAACAAAAAGTAGGTGATACCCAATATCCCTATATTGTTATGGACCCACAACTAAAAGAAGATGCTTAAATTTAAAATATTCTTTTTCTTCAACTTTTTTTTTTATTATGGTTATTTTAACTTTAAAAATTGCTTTCACTTTACTTAGTTACTTTTTTTTTTTTTATTTTTTTGAAAAAAAAAATTATTTATTAAAACAACCATCAATTTAATTTGTGTAACAACTGTTAAGTAAAGGCATATTTAATATATATATATATATATATATATATTTATTTATTTATTTAAATTCTCAACTTTTTTTTTGGAACGTTGGAAATTCTACCGCCAAATCACCCGATTCGGTCTTAAGCGAAGCAGTTAAAACATATTGCTGTCTCAGACTCTTATAAGAAAAACATCACTGGATTCGAACCTAAAATCTGGAATCTAAATCATGAGTCCTACACCACCAAGTTAGAGACTTAAATTCTCAACCCAATTCTCAACCTCTTTTTTTTTGGAATCGTTGGAAATCCCGCAGCCAAACCACCCATTCCGGGCTTAAACGGAGCAAGTAAAACTCCCGGTTGTCCCAAACTCTTATAAGAAACGCACTCCATAAATTCGAACACAGAACCTCAAGGTGAGATCCTAAGCCCTATACCACTATGTCAGGGGACCCCAACTCTCAACCCTCTAATAAGAAAACAATATTACATGTTCTTGTTTTTTATTTTTTTTAAGTTTTTTATTTTCGGAATTAAGATTTTATACATTTGAAAATGTCAACAGATTAAGTTTTCAACAGAAGGATTATCTTACAATTATCGGCCAATTAAGAATCAAGGTAATAATTACTATTGGTAAAGTTTTATGGATACCAAACAGAGACAATTTTCAACACCAAGAAATAAATCATTCAATATATATTTGAATAAGAGAAATTATCAATTGTATATCTAATGTTTAATATATTATTAAAAATATATAAATTTTGAAATTTTATTCGTCATTCTATCCAAAAATTACAAAGTATATCAATAATGTAGAAAATGTCCACTTATTTTGTATTAGATGTATACCTAATATTTGACATATGTTTTGATCACATAATCAAATTTGATACAAATTTGCAGTATTTTCAGAACTAGACTAGCAATTGAACTTTCAATGAGACCGATTGAATTGTTCTAAAAAAACCGACAGAACCGGCTAATGTCATAAATAGTTTTATTTAATTCAAAATTATAAAAATATTAAATTTTGATTTTTGGTTTTAAAAATTTAAAAAAATGAACCGGTCCAATTCAGTCTGATTAGCTGGTTTTGACCGATTTTTTTTTTAAAATTGATTTTTTTATGTTTGGTCGGGTTGGTTCTCGGTTCGACCTGTTGAACCAGCCGGTCCACTCCGGTTTTTAAAACAATGCACATTTGATACATTTTGTAATAATTAGATGAATCAGTTGAAAAAAGTTATAAAATTTGTATATTTTTTATAATGTGTTAATATTTAAATATATGATTAGAAAATTTTCTTTAAATAATAATAATTTATATATAATAGAGTTTTTGTTTTTCATGGGGGTCAGGAAAATTAATAAATTAGATTGAGGCAAGGCTGTACTGTCAACTCTTTCTGTTTTTATTTTTTTTTTTTTTTTTTATGATAAAGTGTTCAAAGATAATAAATTAATAATTAGTCAGTGATGGCATAATTAAAAACCTATTAAATTATAATTAAGGATTAAGTTTTAAGTCAAACCTCATGTCATTTTATAGTATATCTTCAAAACCTCCCTCATATTTAACCGACCAAATTTTATAAAATGGTTACTGGATCAAATTTTGAAGAAAATTTCCACATAATTGATATTATACACATCATAATTAGCTAGTAATTTGTTTTTAATGAATATTTCCTATGCCAAATTGTAACAATCAAGCATTTTCAAAAATTTTAATCCACCAAACATCTAGATGAAATCAACTCATCAATAAGTATTCATCCCAATTATTGGAATGTTTTTATAAATTATTATTTGTTGGCCTGAAAGTAAAAATTTTAATAGATACTGATCTTATAAAAATTTTCGAAAAATACATCAAAACAGGCCATTTCTCATTACCATTTACGTCTCTAATATTATAAAAAATTAAAGTTGAGGATTAAAAAAGATGAGTTTTGATATCACTCTAATGACTAACATATATAATTAGGATGTCGAATTTGTGTTCAGAACCGTTCCTAGCTATGCCGAGCTAAGCGTTAGTCTATGGTTTTCAAATTTTTTATTATAGTCTTTAAAAAACTAATGGTTAAAGATCTCAATTTTTTATTATAATATTATTACAATGATTAAGAATGTGATCATAATGTAAAAATGATTTTAGACATTAAGAATACTAAGAAGGTAAATTAAAAGTTCATCAATAAGATAATTCAAATAAGTTGGTAGCAATATTTCAAATGGAGTACACTTTTAGTTTAACCAAAAACAAGAATTTCATCTTTAATTTCTAGAAGAGTTGCCTTAAAGTTGTTTGAAATTTTCATTCATTTTTTTTTTCCATTAAAACAAGAGGACACGTCACTCTTTCCACATGCCGTGATTGATGGCATTAAATTTTCTCTCAAATCCTTATATCACAATCCTTAATATATTTTTTTTAATAGTTGGAAATCCTGCAGTCAAATTATCCCTTTCATATTTAAGTGAAGCAGATAAATTTTTCGACTATCTCAGGTTCTTACAAGAAACACGTTTCTGAATTAAACCCAAGACCTTAAAATGAGATCATGAACCATATAGGTTCCTTTGGACTTCACCATCTTTTTATCCTAACCAATAACTCCTTTCCTTACTTTATATATAAAGAGACATATATCTCTCAAAACTTTCAACACACATCAAATATTGATTTCAAGAGTCATGGATTGGTTTTCATGGCTATCAAAAACAGGTTTGGAGCCAACAATTGGGTATGAATATGGCCTTGCTTTTGCACACAATGAGCTTGAAGAAGAAGATATAGCTTATTTCAACCATGAGTTTCTTGAAAGCATGGGCATATCAATAGCCAAGCACAGGCTAGAGATTCTCAAGCTAGCAAGAAAAGAAAAGGGAGAAGCTGGTGCTGGTCCAAGGCCTATGTCAAGGATCATAGTGGCTATCAAGAGAACAAAAAGTTCTCTTGCTAAGTATTTGAGGACTAAGGTTCTAAGAGAAGATTCATCTTCTTCAGCTCTTGTTGTTGTGCCTAATAAGCCTAGCTATGGCACAAGATGGAGAGGAATGCTAAAGAGGAACAAGAAGTTGATGATGCCTAAACCAGCAGGAAGGTTGCTGCAGCTCACTAGTGGTAGAGTTAACAGTTTTTCAAGTCCTGTTATTAGTTATGATCATCACAATATGGAGGGGAAAATGAAGGGTGATGATGATCAAAATGATCATGATCATGTTCATGATGATGATGGGTATTGGTCAACTAGGGTTGAAGAGATCAAATGGGATACAATGTTTCAGAATTTGAAACCAACATGAAAGGTCGGTTGTACTTTTATAAATCAAAATGATTTTGATTTTGATTTCCCCTAGAACATTTTACTTTAAAAAGTCCAAGTAAATGGAAGACTTTGGGAAGCAATGGTCAATCAGAGCAATGAAGCTGTCTCCACTTAGCTTTTGTATGCCACAATCTTTTTCTTTTAGTTGTCTTTGATAGACAAGAAAGCACTTGGTTTTTAGTGTCTTTTTGAAAAGAATTTGTGTTGAATATGTGCAAATTGGTAGTAAGAATTGTATCTGTATCTGAGAGTTTGTACTGGCAAGAGGTATTTCCTTGTGAATTTTATTTCTTTTTCTTTGACTCTTGACTATAAATTTTGATAGCTTTGTTACTCTTACTTTCTTTGAAGTGTGAACCCATGTAATATTGAATTTTGGCAGACATATTTGGACACCAAAAAATTTAGAAAAATGATAGTGAAACAAAAGAAAGATAATTTTTTTTTTTTTTTTTTTTAGTATTTAAAGATTATAATTTAATGATTTCACTTTTTTTTTTTAAATATTTTTTTTAAAGAAAAGGTACTTGCATAATGAAGAAAAGAATTACAATAAAAAAATCTATCTCAAATCAACATCGACATTGAGTTAAAAAAACCCTAATGGAGGACATTCCCAAAAAGTCACGTTTAATATAAAATTTGGTGAACTTATAAATTAATTTATACTCTCAATATAATACTTATAAACTAGGTTATATTTTCAATTAATATTCTCGACTAAACGATACATTAAGATTGAGATAGGAAAAGAAATGATAAGATAAATAAAACTGAAAAGTTAAAAATTAAAAAGAAAAAAGCATAATTATATTTATATTATACTGACCAAAATAGCATACAACTCACAAAAGGGCACATGTTATTGTTTAAAGTACAGCTGCCTGAAGAGCATAAATAATATTGGAGCAGACCAATGCAAAAATGGGCATGCCTATTTATTGATATCAATTTTATTCTCTGATTTTCAGTGGGAAATAATTCCCATTTAGTTCCAATAAACCCGTTTAGTCCCTATATTTTGAAAAATGCCCCAAAACACCCTTACAGCTAGTTTTGTTTGTTGCAGTTAAAAATCATTTTTTTCCCCGAGTTTTTATAATAAAAATAAGACATCACACATCTTCTATCAATCAATATTCGAATGATATTAATATAAAATCTCAGGAAAAATAAATTTTAACCATAACAAAACTAACGACAAGGGTGTCTTAGGGCATTTTTCAAAATATAAGAATTAAACGGACATTTAACCTATTTTTAGGAACTAAACGGGCATTTACCCTTTTCAGTGGCCTGAAGTTTCAGGCACACGAAACGAACCTCCGGCGTAAAGCATCTGGTAAACGGGTCGGATTCTGATTGTCAAAATTATGCTCAAGATGGTGCCAAGTCCACAGACACCAGCTAGGACCAGGAATGTAAGCCTGAAGCACTCAACACCTATGCAGGTGGAACTTCCTTGCTTGGCAGCTTCTGCATCGTATGATTTACCAGCAAGTAGGCTGGAGAAAAGGACTGCACCGATAGGATTACCCAGCAGTATAAAGTTATAAATAATGCCGAAATGTTTCAAGCCGAAAAGCTCAGAAGCAGTTGGAACCATCAAAGAGTATATGGTGCCGTAACAGACTCCAAGCAGTACAGTCGCAGCATATAGGGTGCCACTGAATCCTGATGCATACAGGAGGAATGTCAAGACCATAATTAAATGTGTGCATGTAATCCAAACCGTCCGAGGAATTGCTTTTGATCTGCAATTAACATAATTCCAAAGGAATGTCAAGACTAAATAGGAGGCATCCCGAGTCCTTGAACAGAGAATAAAGAACGGAATGGGGAAAGAATTCATGTAAATTGTGGAGTGTAAGAACTTTAAATTGTAACTATGTGAAATCATGTTAGGTATGCTAACAGGAAAATTCAACTGTGGTGTCAACTTTTCAAACAAAACAAGAAACATTTGCATTTCTTTAGCTCTCAAGTAAAAATTCAATGAGCAATGACCTGACATAGTGTTCCGAAAGAACACCCGAGCCAAGGCGACCAGCAAAATTGCACAAGCTGAAGAGACACAACAATTCAGTAGCATCATTGACTCCTAATGCAACCCCAATTTGTGCCAAATTGTTGAGAACTGTGACTCCAGCTCCAACCCCAAGAAAGTATACAACCCAAAGAAGCCAGAAATCAGCCTTAACAAAAGCTTCACCTAATTTGAAATCCTCCCCCCTCCTGGGTCTCCGTTTCTCCTTCACTGCCCCCTCCCCCACGGCAAGAAGAATCTCTACATCTGAGACATCGTCACTCTCGTAAAAACTTCCAAGATATGCAGCAGAAGAAGAGGGTGTCAACAAAGGATCTGTTTGTGTTGAATCACCCTCTTCTTGAACCAAATTATCTGAAGAGCCAGCGGGTGGAATACGTTTCTTGGTCTTTGCAGGGAAAAGGGTCATCTTGACAGGAATTGCTAAAGGAGACATCAGAAGTACAACCATTATGGCAAGTAATATATAGGAAAGAGCATCACTTAGAGAAACATAATCGCTTGTTATCGAAATTGCGACAACAAAGATAGCGAGCAAAACACTTGCAGCTTGGGTGAAAATAAAATGGGCATGCTCTGAAGAGTCTTCTCCAGAAGCTGGTGTACATGCCCGGATGAAGTACATTGTGACTAAACAGATGATAGGAAGCCCAAGTGCCAGGAATAGCAGAAGTATTGTTGCAGACTCCTGAAGCACCAGATTGTATAACACGGTATATATTGCAGCGCTAATTCCAACATAACCTTTGAGGATGCCGGCAACAGTTCCTCTACTGAGGGGGAAATTCCTCATGTTAGTTACTAGGACTGCTGTTCCAAACCATGCATTGCTATTAGTGGCAACAAGCAGCGCAACCCATAACTGCCATAAGATTGGACAATAAAGAATATGAGCACATTTGCTAGAATTGGCACCACATCATACCAAGACATAGGCCCTTACTGCTAATATGCCTGAAAACAAGTGTTGAACCCGTCCCAAGCTAGTTTACAAAGACACATATATATCATTAGCATCATGCAATTACTTCCATATCATCTGTAGATTTTGGTTGAGAAGTTAACATCTCTCTTTTTTTTAATAAAAGGTAAGGGGATGGCAAAGACCAAATTTAATTTTGTATATTCTTACTTCCCCCAAGATTCAAAACCAGATGGCAAGCCAAATAAATCTACTTGAAAACCACCAAGCCAAATTAAGAGAAATTTACATCTCTCAATTTGGCATAAAAAGGGGAAAAATAAGAAAAAATCTCTTTATGAAAAATTCAACGCAAGATAACATAGGTAAAACACACCTGTGAATGTACATGAAAAACCTGCTACCATAAACTCATTTTACTAGACACTTAAACCTTTAAACCGTCTCTAACTCACTCTAGCACGAAGTACAATGAAAAGTGTTGAGAAAATATTACTTTATATTAGTTCAAATAATGCTTCTTGGAAATCTGGGTAAATTTGTAGCTCACATACGCATAAGTGAATAAAATGTGCAATACAAGCTTAAAAATAATCATATTTGCCTCCAGTGATTCCATTTATACATCCACATACAACCTCAGCCGGAGGATGAATGGCAAAGAACAAAACCTCTTGATTGTCTGACAGAACAAAGTTGCATAAAATGTAGTCCAACTATTCTTTTCCAATAAATGAGATAAACAATCATTTTTTACAAAATAAAATGAATTTAATGAATCTGAATATCTCAGTGCAAAAGGGGCGTGTGATGAAATCAGAAAATAGAGAACAAAACATTCAGTCCTGCAACACCAGCTATCACAGAACTGGAGAGCTTTCTTTACAGTACAGCTTTCTTCTATGCACCCCCACATTGAGATTGAGTAGATGAATGTCCTACCATAAAATAAACTAGTGCCGTGCAAGCGAGCCTAATAATAAGGAAACAAATAAAGTTTTCCACAATTCCATGCTTTGATCTCTCCATATCAACAAAATGGACATTCATGGTGACAATCCTGAACCCAAGGCTTTTCAATGCCCAAGCACCCAAAATAAAAACATGAGGGTGCCAGTCCCATGCAACACTAGGAAAATTCAACTGCAGACTCTCCAATATTCCCAGGACAGGAACGCTGATTTAAAGAAAAGGCTTAGACCAATTTCCAGTCAATTTAAAAGACACTTAAATAAACTCCTCGCAAAAATAAGTCGAGAAACAAGCATGTTACTCCGTATATTTTTTTCCAACATTTACAGACCTTTTACCTTACGTTGGATGGCTCATTATTAAAAAGAATACAACCTCAAAATTTCAAAATTGTGGATATTTTGATATTATATGTTAATTTTCAATTTGTATGTATAAAGACTCCCACGAACTTGTTAGTCTACTCTATAGGCAGACTGGCAGAGGAGCGAGAAAAGTCTCTCGAAAAATATTAAAATTCAACAGATTCATCTTTTGTAGAAGAGCAGATCAATGCTGTATTCTCAAGCATCTGCATGTATATGTAAGCAAGTAGTAATTCCTAAATCACAAACCATATTCTCATAGTAGCACAATTATTTCAACTCAAGCTTTTAGTTTCTTATATTTGACTGTTGTAGAAACTAAAGAGGCGAATTTGTAGGAAACTAGTAAAGATATTGCAACTATGAGAAATGCTGAGATCAAGCAAAAGTTATAAAGTTTCGATTGTAAGACAACCAATTCTCCATTTGCTGACAAACAAATTCCTAGAAGTTCATAGAAAATTTATGAGACTAAAACTTAGATTGAGATACACACACAAAATTCGCACTTTCCAATCAGAATAAGATGAACCTAACACACAGATAGTTCTACAGAAGAATCAAAATCCTTGAGCAGGTACCCAAAGATTCAATTTCGTCACAAGAAAGCCAAACTAACCTATAGCTCCAGCTGATCATCTCCACAATTACAAAGCCATCAAAATTCAAAAACTATTGAAACCATTAAGCAGTAATTTAAAACAATCAAATCCTCTAATGGCAATAAAAAAAGTCGTCCAATGTAAAAAGAAATATACAATTTAACCTTTTGGCAGTAGTTTCAGCAAATAAACTACATAATTTGGTTCATAAAATAGCCATTAAACTCTCAACAACAACAACAACAAAAAAAACTCAACACCATGAAGCACATACCTAACCAAAGTCCAAAACCTTAAAATCAATCCATGTAACTCACCACCACTAGTTCCATGCAATTAACCCCAAGGGAGTACTCAAACAAACAAATTATACATACCCATTAAGCACAGACTCCCATATAATCAAATCCATATCTGGGTATATGCTCAATTTTCTCTTTATTCACAATACAGCAGCCATTACTTTGATTTAATCATTTCGAAAAGAAAACTAAACACAAATATATACACAATATAGTAGGTGAAAGATGACTTACAAACCAATAAGGCAAGCCAGTGATGGTCTGGCTAACAGCAAGCCAAATAACACCATAACCCAAGAAACAAATAACAACACCAACAAGAAGCACAGCCCAAGGAGGGAACTTGTTGCAAGCAATACCAGGAAGCAATCCCACACTCTCTCCAATATCACTGGCCACACCCAAGATTGTCAGCTGCTCCTGGTTACAACCAAGCACTGATTTCAACGCTGGTGAGTACAAAGGGAAGTTGTAAGCATTCCCTGCCGCTATCTCCACCCACACTGCTGCTGCTAAGCCCACCCATGGTGGCCTGCTACCTGCCTTCAGCACTATGTTTCGCATTCTGGGTGTCTCAAAGTTTGCAAATTTTTGCTTTCTTTCTCAAAAAGTTTAGATTTTTAGCATTGTTTTGGGACAAGAATGCAAGTGGTTGAACTGAAGAGATGAGTCTAAGCTTTACATGTGTTGTAATTGTACAGGAAGTTGAATAAAAAAAAATCTAAAACAATTATTGAACTGAACTAACAACAACTAAGATTCAAGATTTATGAAAATAATCTCTCTGTTTATGTATGCTTGCTTCCTGTCTCTGTCTTTGTTCTACTAATTATTTGTATAATTGGGTATCTAGAAAAACAACTACTTTACAAAATCCTAAAAAAAATAAAAATAAAATCTTATTTTTGTTAACATTGATCTACCTGCAAAGCTCTATTAGATTTATCTGCAACTGTGGCTCCTGTGCGCTTGATCCCAAAGGGTAACTGTGGCCCAGATCGAGGGTTAATAACATTTTGTATATGAAGAATGATATTTTAAAAAAGGAGTGACAAAATACTAATTATAAAGTATCAATAAAATGTTAAAATTACATTTTTAATGACATATTACTAATAATTTGTGATTAAATTTTATCCGTCTTTATTATAAGGGCGGTTAAATTTTTTTTTTTTTAATATTAATGGATTAATATTTTATTAATATTTTTTAAAAATATATATATGAGAAATTATGAAATTAATATCTGACTTGAATATGTACAGTCAATTCCTGATATCGTCTATGATCACACAATTCACATGTGCTAAGGTTAGCTCAAATTTCATACGACAATCGGAAGTTATGATATTAGTGATATATATATATACTAGTTTTTGCCCGTGCCTACGGCACGGTATTACAGTATTTGCCCATGCCTACGGCACGGTGTTACAAAATTAAATGATTTTATTTTTTAATTAAATGATGCCCGTGCCTACGGCACGGTGTTACAGTATTTGGCCCGTGCCTACGGCACGGTGTTACAAAATTAAATGATTTTATTTTAACTTTCTATTTTTTTATTTGAAAATTTGAAAATTTTGACCATTTCCATCAATCAATTCACTCTTTTCCTCCAATTACCAATGAAATGATCTGAGCCGTTAATTAAGCCACATAAAGAGAGCCGTTGGATGCACTTCTTTCCTCAAACACCATTGTGCTTTATAATATAGATATATATCGTCCTCAAAATGCGTGGTTTTGTGGTAGAGGGTTCAAGATTTGATTTTGAGATTCTTGATTCGAATCCAATGAGTACGCTTCTTGTAAAAATTTGGGACAACCGATGATTTTATCTGCTCCGTTTAAGCTCGGAATAAGTAGTTTAACAGTGGAATTTCTAATTATGCAAAAAAAAAGATATTAGTGATATTACTATTGTTATGTGGAGCCGGAGACATTGGAATAAATATTATTGAAATATATAATATTTATAGATTTTCGAGGGTGGCTTATGGTTGTTTTATTTTGTTTAATCGAACGATATTATAATTATTGAATGTTATTTAATAATATAAATGTCTCTTTATAAAATGCATAGTCGAAGAGCTATACTTGTTAATCCAGTGGCGGAGCCACTTGGTGCCCAGTGGGGGCAGTTGCCCCCGCTGGGCACCACTTTTTTTTTTTTTAAATTTCTAATATATATATATATATATATATTAGAAAATCTAAATAATTAAATAATACCCATAAATATATTATTTATTAATTTCTTGAGTTGTATTTTTTTTTAATATAATATGTTGACTAAAGCCTAAATTAGTTGAAAAAATTCCAATACATTTATGCATCAATCTTATTTTTCATTTTAAATCCACTCATTTATGTGTTTTCTATTGCAAAAAAAAAAAAAAAGAGGGGAGTCCATTACATTTAAATAAAAATAACTATATTTATACTTAGGTTTGGTTATTGATCTTCTAATTTATTAATATATTTCTAGTGATTCTTTAACTAAACCACATTGTGTATAGTTGTTATGTGTAAAATATTCGCTTATTAATATAAATATAATTATTTTGTATATATTTAGTTGTTCAAAGCATAAATATTACATTTTAGCACGAAGTTTTTAATAATGTAATTAAAAAAGTGGTTAAATTTATAATAAATTAGCGGAAATTTAGTATATAATATACTACATAAATTTAAAATACATAATTTTAAAAATAAATTTTTAATTCAATTTTAAGAGTAAATTGGTATTTTTAGAAATTATTGATAAAAATATATTTATGAAAATTTTGGGTTAATTTATAAGTTTAAAAATTATGGGTTATTTCATAATTTTCAAAAATATAGGAATTATCTTGTAATTTTAAAAAATATGTATGAATTCGTTATATATTATTTTGGTTAGGAAAAAATTTCGCCCCCTCTGACAATAATTTCTGGATACGCCACTGGTTTAATCGGAAAATTGTTAAATATTCTTAAAAATTAATGAAAAAAATATATATTTTATTAATAAGATAATTTTGATTTATCTCATTAAAAATAATGAATGTATATTACTTTTGGGGGCCTTTGACACACTGTATTACATTATTTAATGTATTATGTATTGTATTAAGGTACATTGTAATAATATTATATTATATTAATGTTGTACAACGTTTGATACTATAATGTACTGTATTAAAATTATTTTTTATTTTAATTTAAATATTTAAAAATTAGTATTTTAATATTAAAATTTTAATTCTAAAATTAATATTTTAGTATTAAAATTTTAATTTTAATTTTAAAATTTTAATATTAATATTATAATATTATTATATTAATATTAATATATTTTAATATTAATATATAATATTAATATATTATATTATAATATTTTAATTTTAATATTAATATTATAATATTATTATTTTAATATTTTAATATTTTAATTTTAATATATTAATATTAATAATTTATTTTTAATATTTTAATTTTAATATTTTAATTTTAAGATTTTAATTTTAATATTTTAATATTAATGTTTTAATATTAATATGATTAGAGAAGAAAAATATAATTTTTAAAATTTTTAGTGCAATCCGTCATAATTCAACGCTCCCCCATTACTCGTTAATGTGGTGTTGACAATATTAAATAATACAGTACAAAGTGGATAAATTATCACAAAAAAAATGTGATTGCACTAATTAATACAATGCAATGTGTCCCCAATGGGTGTGGCTTGGTGGTGTAGGGTCCAAGATCTCACCTTGAAGTTCTGGGTTCGAATCCCGTGGGTGCACTTCTTGTAAGAGCCTGGGACAGCCGGTGGTTTTACCTGCGCCGCGACCCAGAATGGGTGGTTTGGTGGCGGGGTTTCCATCGTTTCCAAAAAAAAAAAAAAAATACAATGCAAGGTATTTAATGCACCATAATCCAATACACCAAACACACCATTTATGAATATCAAATTTCGTTCCTTTTAAATCAACATCCTAACTACATGACTTAAAGCATATATTAGGTTGAAGATCTCTAAGACTTTCTCCGAGAGAATGGCATAATTCAGTAATCTATATCTGCTAAAAACGAACTTTGTCTCTGTATTAGAGATATATCTATTCTCATGAATATTTGGATAAATAAATCCTAAGAAGCACTAATACTTATAAACATATTACGTATCCAAACTTGGATATATATATATATATATATATATATATATATATATATATATATATATATATATATATATATATATATATGTTGATGGTGTTTTCAGGTACTATGTTATTTAAGCAGCATGATATGGGTAAAAAAGGTAATTCACTTCTCAGTACAAAAGACTATTATGACCGACCACATGAAGACCGACCTCGTGAAAACCGAGCATAGGGCAAGACATGTTCGAGAAGATAAGGCATTCTATCCATACAAGATGAGATAATAAGTTATCCTATTTTCATAAAGAGAACTGATGAGTCAGTATCCTAAAAGGATAAAAGAAGTGAAGGTAGTTTTAAAAGTAGGAATCCTGATAGGAAAATGAAACCATCTCCAACTGGGAATTCTTGTACAAATAGGAATTGATTTCTTCACCATTATAAATAAGAGGGTAGAGTGAGTGTAGAGGGGAGGGGAATGAAGAGGAGAATCATTAAGGTGAGACTTGTAAACAAAAGAGAGATCAGAGAAGCATATCTCGGTAATAAAAGCATTATTCAGTTTGTGTCTGTGGACGTAGGTTGGATCTGGCCAGCCGAACCACGTTAAATCTCCTTGTTGATTGGTGTATTTATCTGTCTTTTGCTAAATTTGCTTTTGGTTTCCCCTTAACCGAACAAATTCACTATTGAGGGAGGATTGTCTCGGGAGTAATATTCTCATATTGCCCTAAGACCAAAATCAGCCGTCAACAGTTGACGCCGTCTGTGGGGAACTTTCAACAAAAAGCAATTCACGAAAAAGACAATGGCAGAAGGCGGAAGTCATCAATCTTTAGGGAGTCCCGCAACAGACTGGATGAAAAAGATGGAAGAAAATATGAAATCCATGATGGATCGGCTGGAGAGAATGGAAGGAACGAACAACGATATGTTGGGGTTGGTGCTCAGAGCGCCAATTCCCGGTTGTATTTCTTTTGAATACTTCTGTAAAACATTATTATTATGAATAATATATGCAGTTTCTATAATATAATCTATCTTTTTATATGGTAAAGACGTAATGACCTTAGAATGATTAGTCATGGTACTGTTGCAAAAGCGTCGCAACTGACATTGAGTAGTATCATGACGTTGTCATTCTCAGACAGTTCCTGGTCAATGTTTACACTATTGGTCAGTAAAGTAAACCCGTTGAGACCGGTACATGTCGTATACTGGAATATATGATTCTAATGGTTTCTCAATGAACCACTAGTCTTGGAGACTAGTATAGACGTGTGGGTGTTTATAGCGGATAAACACTGAACGACTCACCGAAGATTCTTAATGGATGGTACACCAGCGTCAATAAGAATCTTCTCGGGTTGAGTAGCACTTGTGATTCTTAGACTTGAGATGCCATTGTGGGCACATGAGACATCTTCTACACTTAGATGGCAGTCACGTCACCGATCTATTTAGATCAGACCTCCGCCTGTTCGTTGGGTGTAGACAGATTCTCAGGGTGTCCTATGTGTATCAAGATAGGATCTTTCAGTTATGTGTATCAGAGCATAGGTAGTCCATATGATTAGCAATCAGATAAAACCATGGGCCCGTGGTAAAGGTTAGAAGCTAGTTCTAAACATTCTTATAGAGATTGCTAATAGAATAGTCGATTGGATAATCCCCATAGAGATTTGACGTTTACATCTATATCTCTGGGATTTATCCGGATACCTGTGACGGGGGAATTATACATTTGCCATGACCTCGACCTGTATGGTTCAGCGAGATTATCCGTGATCGTCATAATCTACGGGTGGATAGATTATGGACACGAAATTTGATTTCATGACGGATATACCTGAATCTAGAGAGTCTCAATAATGAAACATACTCGTAGAGCACTAGAGCAACATTAATAAATAATATTGATTATTTATAAAGTCGTTTAAAGGTTAAACGCAAGATACGTGCTAAAGGGACTAGATAGTCATTTGCCTAATTATTGTGTATTTACGTTTAATACTTGATTAATTTAAATACACATTAATTAATAGTCAAAGTGAGTTATTTGACTTATATCCTAAATGAATATATGTTTTTAATATTTAATGTAAATATTATACATATATTTATATATTTGTATTTGATTAATTAATTGATTATTTAATTGTTAAATGATTAAATTAATTAAAATATAAATATCTTACATTAGGATATTTGATGTAAATGATATTAGTTGCCTTTGTTGACTTAATTAAATATCTAATAAAGTGTTATTTGGATATTTATGCAAGTTGACTAAATTAAAGTGAAATGAAAATGAAATTAATAAACTTGTATTTGGCTTTAGCATTTTCGGCCAAGGCAAATCTTGTACAAGTATATATTGTTTTTCATTTCATTTTATTCATAACCTAATACACTTTACAAAGAAAAACTCCATTGAAGAAACAAAAAGAAAGCTTGTGAAAAGAAAGGAAAAATCAAGAAAGCTTGGATTTTAGTAAGTTTCTTCAACTTACTATTAGTAAGGAAAATGTTCCTTAGGATCTAGGCTTTAACATATGATGTTCTTAGGTTATTTCTTTCTTTATTCTTTGTGTTTTTTGTGATGGAAGTTTTGATGGAAGTTTTGAGCATGTGTGATGAAAGAAGATTGTGACTATTGTAGTTGTAAGCTTTCTTTTAAGGTTTTGGAAACCATGTTGCTAATCTAGAGTTATTGACCCACTCTTAAATGACCTAGATTTGATCTTGAGTTGTTTCATTGTGTTGAGATTTGGATTGGATGGAAGAATTATGATTAAAGTAATTGATTTAAACTATTTGGTCTAATTTGTCCAATTTGATGAAATTGAAAAATTAGGGTTCATGACCAATTTCAAATTGGGGATTTTCATATATGTTGTGTATTTGGATGTGTATATGATGCATATAAAGTTTCATGTTGATTGGATTACATCTTGATGTGTTTTGATGCATGAAATGACAAAATGCACAAAATCCCCCCCTTTGGAGGCTCTCGGCCAATGGCTTATTTTTGGGGATTTTGGTTGCTTTGTTTGTTTAATGTTTTGAACATGCTAAGTTCATCTTAGAAATGATTTAGAATCATTCAAAATTGATTTGATCAATTTCGGATTAAAATGGACAAAAATACCAAGTAAGGGTAATTTGGTAAATTCACTTAAATATGATTTATTGAATTTTATTTCATAATTTGATTATTGGAATATTAAATAAATATGTTTATTTAATTAATCCGAGAAAAATTTTTGAAATCGGAAAATACGATTTTCCACCGCTTCCGCTGCGTTACCGGATTCAGCCCCTAAAAACCCCTACAAAATGGTATCAGATCGAGTCTGATTCTAGGCCCCCTAAAATGATTAGCTTTAATTAAATCAATGTTTAATCATGTTTTCTTGACTTTATACATGCTTATTATAATCTATTTTGGTTAGATTTATGGTGTATGACACTTAGCGGAAAATCCCTAATTAATAAGGTTTTAATGTAATTATGTATTTGATGCATGTTATGTGGTCCGTCTTGTCAATACGGTTTATGAATACTTCTCTGTGACTACATCCGAGACCGTGCCTCTGCTGTGAGGGTGTAGCCGATAGAGATTTATTTATACCGCATGTATATCAGATATTAGGTAAATTCAAGTAAAAGCGGAATTCTGAACGTGCCCTAGCTGTCAGGATTACGTAAGTAACTTGAGTTTATCATTGACGAGTTTAACCTTGGTACGTCTCCTTGTGGGCCTGCCTTCGCAGCGACAACGAGAAACGACCAAGACCGGTAACCCATGAGTCACTATTGAGTGATTGACAAATGAGTTGTCTACCTGATGAATATACGTAGGCGAGACCGTGCCTCTGCTGTGAGCTGAAATATATTCACGGGATCCACTTTTCACTATTTGTATTAATCTTTATTTCTGTTTGGGGACTACAATATTACATGATTTAGTGGGATGGACATTTTTAGATTAAAAATCCATGATCTAGTTTATGCTTTTGATATTATATGAAACTGCTTGATTTCTGCTAACCGTTTTTCGTGATCTATATGATAGATTGGCGATGGCGGCACAATCCACAAATCAGTTTGCGTATGCTTGATGCGAACAAACTGAAAGGCGCTGAGAACTTCGCTGACTGGGAATTGGATTTGAGGATTGTCCTCAATTCCGAAAAGCTGGGATATGTTCTTGAGGGTCTGTTGCCCCTTGCTGCGGGTGCGGATGCTTCAGAGGAGGAACGCCAAGTTTTTGAAACTTGGAAGGATGATGATTTAAAGGTTGAATCATACATCCTTAATTCACTGTCTCCGAAACTCAAGCAACAGTACTATAGTATGCTAGATTCTTATAATATGATGACGCGATTGAGACAATCGTTTGAGAACCAAGAACAAGTGATTGTTCACAAAGTCTCCATGGAACTGTTCCATGCGCGTCTGGATGAGGGGCAAAATGTTAGCCCACATGTTCTTCAGATGATCGATTTGATCGATCAATTGAGGCAACATAATCTCATCTTGAATGACGTTCTCGGTAGGAGTGTCATTCTTGGTTCACTTCAGCTTCATTTCGCCAGTTCGTGATGTACTTCAACATGAACGGGACTGTCTGTACCTACCAGGAGCTACATAGGATGTTGCTCACGGCAGAAGAGGATCTTAAGAATGGAGTACCGACTCGCCCACCTAGATCTACTTCTCTCTCTGCTTCTTCCCAATGATGGTCCAAGTGAAGAAGAAGAAAGGGAAGAAGAAAAAGGCTTTCGGTCCTCAACAGTAGGCGAAGATTGCTAAGCCCAAGAGGGCTTCTGAAGATAAATGCCACCACTGCGGCAAAGTCGGGCATTGGAAAATGAACTGTCCTGATTACATCGCCCATTTGAGGAGAGATAGAGCATCTACATCAGGTACATTTATTTTTCCAGTTACTGATTTATCTTTGGCTTGTGAAGCCGTTACATCCAACTGGATTTTAGATTCTGCTTGTCCCATTCACATTTGCAATTCGTTGCAGGTGCTGAAGGAAAGTAGGAGGCTGAAGCCCGGGGAGATGCAGTTGCGATTCGGGAGTGGAGACTTTTTGGATGCAGTTGTAGTGGGAGTATGCGAGATCTCATTGCCGAATGAGACACTTTTGTTAAATGAATGTCATTTTGTACCTGGATGTGTAGCTAATATTATATCACGTTTTGTATTGGATACATAAGGCTTTTGTATTAATATTAAGAACAGATCTTTATATTTATATGATAGTAATAATATTCAGATCCTTTGTTGTCCAAACCAGCATGGTCATTATACATTGCAAACTTCAAAAGATATATTAAATACTGGAGTTAATAAACGTAGTTTACCTGTAATTAATAATACTGAACTTTGGCATATGAGACTTGATCACATTGGCGTTAAACGCCTTACCCAATTGGTTAGAAATGGTTTGATACTAGATTTTACTATTGAATCTTATCCAACTTGTGAATCTTGTATTCATGGTAAGATGACCAATGCCCCATTTTCTGGTGTTGGACACCGTGCCACCAACTTACTGGAACTCGTACATTCTGATGTATGTGGTCCACTAAGTCAAACTGCTCACAGTGGTTATTCGTACTTCGTTACCTTTACCGATGATCTGTCACGGTACGGTTATGTCTATTTGATGAGACATAAATCGGAAAGCTTTGAAAAGTTCAAAGAGTTCCGAAATGAAGTAGAAAAACAAACTGGTAAATATATTAAATGCCTTCGATCAGATCGAGGCGGCGAATATATGAGTGGTGAGTTCATGGATTATATGAAGGAGAATGGGATTCTCGCTCAATATACTCCTTCAGGTACTCCACAGCACAATGGAGTGTCTGAGAGGAGAAATCAGACTTTATTGGATATGGTCTGATCAATGTTGAGTTTCACAGATTTGCCCTATTACTTATGGGGCTACTCTCTCTTAACAGCCGCACATCTTTTGAACAAGATTCCTTCAAAAGCTGTTCCTACGACTCCGTATCAGATATGGTTCGGTAGGAGACCAAATCTTAATTATATTAAGGTTTGGGGTTGTCCTGCCTATGTCAGGGTGACTCAGTAAGATAAGCTTTCGCCTCGAGGGCAAAAGTTTAGGTTTGTCGGATATCCTTCGAATACGAGGGGATATTTGTTATATGATACCGAGCATCGAAATGTGTTCGTAGCTCGCTTCGTAAAATTTCTAGAAGTAGAATTTTTTTCAGAAGGTGGTAATCATAGACAGATTGAGCTTGTTGAAGTCCAACCTGAAAACAACGAACCAACGGAGGAACCTGAAGTTCAAGTAGATGAAGGACCTTCAACACACACACTCCATAGGTCGAAAAGGGTATATAGACCTCCTGAACGCTTGTATTTGATACAAGAAAAGAGTCTGGATGTTCTCTTAGTTGAAGAGACAGATCCTTTCACCTATAGAGAATCGATGTTGGACATCGACTCCGCGAAATGGCAAAGTGCCATGAAATCCGAGATAGACTCAATGCATGAGAATCAAGTTTGGGACTTGGTTCCGCTTCCCGAAGGATTTGTTCCTATCGGTTGTAAATGGGTTTACAAGAGGAAGCGCGGGCCTGACGGTAAGGTTGAAACTTACAAGGCCCGACTGGTAGCAAAAGGTTACACGCAGCGATCTGACGTCGACTACAATGAAACTTTTTCGCCGGTGGCAATGCTTAAGTCTATCCGGATTTTGCTTTCTATAGCTGCGTATCATGACTACGAGATTTGGCAAATGGATGTCAAAATGGCTTTTCTAAATGGATTTCTTGATGAAGAAATCTATATGGAACATCCTGAAGGTTTCGCGTCCAGCGAAACCTCGGGTATGGTATGTAAGCTTAAGAAGTCCATTTTTGGACTTAAACAAGCTTCACGAAGTTGGAATCTTCGATTCGACGAGATTATTAGATCGTCTGGTTTTCTCAAGAATTCGGAAGAATCCTGTGTGTATCAGAAGGCCAGTGGGAGCATGGTCGTATTTTTAGTCCTATATGTTCATGACATCCTAATCATTGGAAATGATTTAGGTATGTTACAAAGCGTCAAAGCGTACCTCTGTAAGAATTCTCCATGAAGGACCTGGGAGAAGCTTCATATGTTTTAGGGATAAAACTCTATAGAGATAGACAAATGGGGCTGATTGGGTTATCCCAATCAACGTACATAGATAAGATCTTGGAACGGTATAGTTTTGGTAATTGTAAGACAGCAAACATACCATTCAGACATGGGATTCATCTTTCTAAGAAGATGTGTCCACAAACAGAAGATGAGAAGGTTAGAATGTCTAACCAACCTTATGCTTCGTGTTTGGGTAGCATAATATATGCCATGTTATGTACGAGGCCTGATATCAGTTTCGCTGTTAGCGTAACTAGTCGATATCAGTCCAATCCAGGTAATGACCATTGGATGGCCATTAAACATATCCTAAAGTATCTCAAAGGTACCAAGGTTAGTTAATAATTTATGGAGGAAACGAACTGCAGGTTAATGGGTTATAAGACTCCGATTTCCAATCGGATCCCGATGATAAAAAGTCCAAATCTGGATTTGTCTTTCCCTTAACGGAGGTGCAGTTTGTGGAAGAGTTCCAAACAGGGATCGACAGCAGATTCCACCACTGAGGCGGAAATATATGCATTCTGAAGCTGCAAAAGAGGCTGTGTGGATAAAAAACTTAATCACAGATTGGGAGTTGTCCCAAGTATCAAGAATGCGATTCGTTATATGTGATAATACTGGAGCCATGCGCAAGCAAAGGAACGAGGGCGCATCAGAAGTCGAAGCATGTGGAACGCAAGTACCATATCATTCGAGAGATCGTGTTCGCGAGGGGATATTGTCGTGTGCAAGGTCCGAGTGAAGATAATGTAGCAGACCCCTGACGAAGGCCATACTGTAGGCATTGTTCGCATGTGAAACCCGATGATGAGTCTCAATTGGAGGCACTACCTTTTTAGCTAAGGATATTGCGGGAAACGGAGGTCGGAAGGGGAAATTCGGAAAAGTATGTCATCAAGTTCATTCCACAAGTTCACTGTCTTCGTTGGTGCTGCGTTCGTTACTTCGTTCGAACCTCGTGCAGATTGCGGACGTTCGTGCCGCGTGCGAGGAGGCGTTCGAACGGTGCCGGTAATTCGGGTTTTGCTGCTAGCCTCACCTCAGCCCATTTAGCCCCCCAAAGCCCATAAAACACATCCCAAATTAAATAAATAAATATTAATAAAAACATTAACTAAATAAGATAATAATTAAATTAATTAAATAATTAAATAAAACATTACCAAACTTAAACTAAAATCATGCCTAACTTAGACAAATTAAATATATTATATACTAAAACTAAAAAGAAGATACACCTAATTAAAATCAATCCTAACCAATTAAAGCCAATCATATATTTGACTTCCTAATCTAATAAGACAATTACCAATTTAAAAATTTGCATTCCTAAACCAACACAAATTAAATATTACAACTTCCTAACTAAAAATTTTGTCCCCCCTCAATCTTGTGTATACCTTTCTCATCTCTCCTAATTTGGAAGCAAATCTCTTCTTGTGAGACAAGGTGAAGCCCTAGCCCTTCTCTATATAAACAACCCCTAACCTAGCCATCCCTCCTCTCCAATCTCTCTAGCTCACACACAATTCACACAAGAATTATAGCAAGAAATACTAGACATCACAAGCATATCACTCCCTTGATCCTACCCTCACACCACCGAAAATTACACCAAAACAACCCCTGACCACCACCGAAAATCAACCCCATTAAACCTCCACACACCACCGAAAATCACACCAAACCACAGCAAAACAACTCCTAAAACAGTCCTAAAACCCCTTAAAACAGTAACATAAAACTACACTTATAATCCTGGAAATAATCACACAAAACCACACCAAAGAGAATATCAAAACAGTCCACAAATAGTAAGCAGATGACACAGAGGAAGCGGCAGCAAAACCACAAGGAAACAGCAGCAAAACGGAGTCGGAACAGTAGCTTGAGTGGCCGAACAGCGAAGGAAGAGGCAAACCAGTGAACCAGAAAAGTTGCGGAGCTTTACCCCCTTTCGATCTTCGTGGAACGCGAGTCCGAGAGACAGCTTAAAAGGTTAGACCTGAGGGTATCTTTCACACTTATTCTTATTTAATTTCTGGTTATTTATTTTTGATTATATTTTCTGTATTTGTGCATTTTTTGTGTGTATGATGTGTGTTGTGGGTATTGGATGAATGGAAGAGTGTTGTCTCTTGTGGTATATAGGATGGAAACCCAGACGTAAATTCCGTAGCCGAATCCGAATGGACGGTAGTGCGGTCTGTACTTGGGACACAACTCCACGTACCACTTGAGTAAACGGCACCTTCTCTTGTTTTGCGTTGCTTTGGTTTATTTATTTCTTGTCATTTAAATTCTGCATGTTGTTCATTCCCGTATGATACGATCGAGTGCATGGGCTTAGTAAGTGCGATGAAAGGTTCCCTAATTGGAGGGTTAAAATCCTTCACCACGATGCTCTGCCGCACCGATTGATGTGTGTTCGGTTGAATGCGAAATACGTTCAATCGGACATACTTAGTTTGATATGATTGTCTTTATTTTCGTATGCATGATTCAACCGAGTGCATGGGCTTAGTAAGTGCGATGTGAGATCCCCTATGGGGAGGGGCTAAAGCCCTTTACCACGAGGCTTCGCCGCGCCGGTTGATGTGTGTTCGGTTGGATACAAGATACGTTCAATCGGGCACACTATGTTTAATATTATTGCTTTTCATTCTATGTATGCATGATTCAGTCGAGCGCATGGGCTTAGTATGTTGGTCTAAAGGTCCTCTCTTTGAGAGATCAAGAGCCCCAAAGGCCACCTTTACGGCAGTACTTCGCCGCGCCCCCTTATTTTGTCGTTTATGTATTGCATCCCATTTCATGCATCAGGTCTGTTCCCGTTCGAAACGCGTTTACGAACGCAACTCGAACGCGCATGTATTTTGCCTTGTCATGCATCAGGTCTCACTTATGTTCGAACGCGTTCACGAACGCCATACGAACGTAAGCATTCTGTTTCATTTCCGTTCGAACGCGTTAACAAACGCTATACGAACGTAAGCATTTTGTTTCATTTCCGTTCGAACGCGTTAACAAACGCTATACGAACGTGAGCATTCTGTTTCATTTCCGTTCGAACGCGTTATCAAACGCCATACGAACGAGAACCTTCTGTTTACCGTTCGAACGCGTTTACGAACGCTATACGAACGCCCACGCACTTTCTTAGTTTCATAATGCATCAGGTCTGGTTCTGTTCGAACGCGTTCTCGGACGCTACACGAACGCGAACCTTCTGTTTACCGTTCGAACGTGTTTACGAACGCTACACGAACGCGCACCCACTGAATCGAGTCATCTTCATTAGATTTCATGCATAGTTTTCCTAGTAGCTATCCCCACATGTATGAATACAACTATGTTAATGAATTACAATTCATATGCTTGTGTCGTGATAACATTTGAGTATTATTTCTTGCGGTATATCGGATGGAAACTCAGACGTAAATTCCGTAGCCGATTCCGAATGGACGGTAGTGCGGTCTGTACTTGGATACAATTCCACGTACCACTTGGAAAAGTGCCCATATGTATGCTTGTATGGTTAATATGTGTGCTTGTGTTTTCTTGAATGTAATATGCAAATAAAGTTGTATGTTCGTTGCTATTTTGATATGAGATATATGTGAAATGTGTGCATAAGTTTTATTTTGCATATGAGAATTTAGAAGCATGATACTCTTGGAAATAAGTGTTACTTAAGCTTGATTAAATTATTACATAAATCCTTTCATTACAAGTGACATAAGTAAGGGACCATTCCGAACCCAACGGTTTGAGGTCTTCCCTTGCGAGGGGTGAGTGCGGCCTTAAATTTGTCCGGTTCACACCGGGTGGCGACTCCATATTATTTAGTATTTCCCAACTAGTGCCGCGAGCCTAGGAACGGCGTCGCCCAGGTCCTGTTGTCCTACAGTCTGGCGACTCCACTGGGGATATGAGAATTGGCCCCGAAATATTGTCTTGTAATGAGTGGATTTATGTTTTAATTGGCCATGTCTATAGTGGATAAGTGAGGGTTTAATCAAGGGCACTTTGAGGCTAGGTAATGGTTTGGTGTCTTCCTTCACTCACTACCTTTCTAGAAGGAAAAGCTGTGAGGACACCTACATGGCCATCTACTCGTAGCCTTTGTGATGGACTAATTTGGAGGACTCGTTGTTTATTCCTGACACCAAGCGATAAGAGCCTAAGAGGCTTGGGTATTTAAGTGAGCCTCGCTCCACCTTCCCTCTGGGGAATCTACAACGGGAAATCCATTTGACAGTCCGTCACACACCATAGCTCATTGGCACGTACCTTAGTGTATAAAAAAGGGATACGCTCACTTGGTCGCCTGAACCCTTGAGTGGGGAGACCTAGTTGTGGGCTATCCTTCGCCGGTGAGAGCCTTTGTCCATACTCTTGCAAATCCACCCATAGACCGGTTTGTATGGTTAAAGTAACAATTATTTCCTTGAGAATGTGCTTATGGACCATCCTCATTTGGATGCAGTTGGACTATTATCAGAAATGCGGGCTTGCTGGGCCATTTAAACTGGGGCAAGTTCGTATTGTATGACTATTAGGCCCAAGGCTTCTGAAATGTTGATGGGCCATTATGTGAAATTATTATGTTATGTTTGTATTATCTCCCTCTTATGCTTGTGTTTGGGAACATTATCGTTTGGATCCATTTGGACCATTTGTCATGGGATATGGACTTGTTGGGCCATTTAAACTGGGACAAGGATGTATTCCATGACTATGGGCCAAAGGCGTCTAAGTGTTGGTGGGCCACCTTGTGCTTGTGTTCGGAATATTATCATTTGGATTTAGTTGGGCTCTTTGCCATAAGACATGAACTCGTTGGGCCATTTAAACTGGGACGGGTTCACTCTTATGACAGTTGTCCCAAAAGCTTCTAAAATGATAATAGGCCGATGATTTGTTTGAGAATTTTATTTTATTTAGTATGTTATATGTTACATGCATCTCATGCACCTCATGCATCCATATATCATGTTAACACCATCTATGTCTCAAAAAGACAACATAGATACCGTTTGGGTTAGAGAAGGGACAAGGCTCACTAAAAGAACAAGTATGAGTGAATCCGATAATGAGGTGTCCCGTATGGATCAGTTAGAGAACAGTCTCGCCAAAGTCACTGAACAGTTGCAGGCTTTGACTACTGCTGTGGCTGGTATAGCCGGGTCTCGTGCTGGGGGTAGTTCTGGGGATGCAAGACCAGAGGAACCTCCGAACAGATTGGGGGATGATACCCCCACTTTTGATGATATGGCAGAGTATGCAGCGGGCAGAGTATCTGGGTCTCAGGCAGAGTTACAGAAACTTCGGGATCAGGTTGAGTCGGTTACCCGCAAGATGAGGGGTAAGAATGAGGATTTGCTGGATTATGACACATTGACTTTTGAGGAACAGTTGCCGGTACAGTTCAAGATGCCGGATATGGCTAAGTTCAACGGGAATGGGGATCCGAGGGTGCATCTCCGACAGTTTGTATCAGTCATGAGTTCAGTTGGCTTATCTCAGCGTCAGGTACAGAAAATGTTTGGAATGTCGCTTGAAGGAGCTCCCGTGGTATGGTACCACAGTTTGGATAAGAAAGTAAAGGAAGATTGGAGGGAGTTAGCCGATGCTTTCCTGAAGCAATATGTCACCGACTTGGAGATCGATCTGTCACTCCGTGATCTGGAGAATGTTAAGCAGAAAGCGGAGGAGAGTTTTAAGGAGTATGTGGACCGGTGGAGGGGTCAGTTATTGAAAATGCAGACTAGGCCTTCGGAGAAGGATCAGATCAAGATGATTATCAAGGGCACCAAGCCCTCCATTTATGGCAAGTTGAGGAGGATGACCTCCATGATTGCAGACTTTCGGCAATTGAGGGAAACTGTCATGGATATTAAGGAAGAAGAGGCCGAGAATAGAAAATTCTATGGTCTGAACAGGAGGCCCATTGGGGGAACATCGGGAACAAAGCCCGTTTCTGCTGAAATTGCTGCTATCCGGAACAGGCAGTTTTCCAACTTGGGAAGGCCCCTGTCTAAGGTGCTAAGAAAATTGAAGAGGCAAGGGCTTTAAAACCCTTGGATACCAAACCATTACCCAATCCCCTACCATCACATTATAACCTAAGCCTTTACTGCCACTTCCACCACAAAAAAGGCCATGACACCGACAATGCGCCCGACTCCGCCATGAAATCCAAGACCTAATAGACTCCAAGAAAATACCCAACCCAGAAACAGAACAGCCTGACACACACAGAAACCCCTTACCCAACTACCGTGCCGTACCACCACCAGCCTACATGATCAATTCTGGCCTCCCAGAAGACCTTGTCCTGAAATCCTTTCACCCTCAAGCCTTTTGCCTGGGAATCTGGGATAGTACTAGTGAGGATGAGTTTGAGCAGGGAAAAGACTTCTGGCTTGATTTCTCTAGCAGTGATGAGGAAGAAGTAAGGGGAATGACACGGAGCGGTCGTTTTTATAATGATATGGCGGAAA
Source organism: Zanthoxylum bungeanum (assembly GCA_019454045.1). Classification (NCBI taxonomy): domain Eukaryota; kingdom Viridiplantae; phylum Streptophyta; class Magnoliopsida; order Sapindales; family Rutaceae; genus Zanthoxylum; species Zanthoxylum bungeanum. The sequence continues at coordinate 131,473 of SKCR01037005.1, read as the reverse complement.
AGGGTAAGGAAGCTTTGACAGATGGTAGAGAAGTGGTTGAGACTGCAGAAAATACTGAAGGGGATGTAGTGCTGAGGCAATTGAGGAAGACTAGAGCACAAGTGAGTATCTGGGAACTTTATGTGCATCTCGGGAGCATAGGCAGGCTATGGTTGAGGCCTTGAGCAAGATGTGGTACCGGAGGATGCCAACCCCGCAATGTTTGTTGGGTCGGTTCAGAAAGAAGCTTTGCAGATATCCTTTTCTGAGGATGAACTCCCGGTGGAGGGAAGAAATCATAACAGGCCTCTATTTATCAGGGCCGAGGTGAGGGGCAAGAAAACTTCATGTGTGATGGTGGATGACGGTTCGTCCATCAATGTGTGCCCGTTGAAAATTCTGGCAAGATTGGGTATGAAAGCAACAGACTTGGACCCTCCCAGTATGACTATTAAGGCTTATGATGACAGTAAGCGGGAGTTGAGGGTACCTTTGTGGCTATGGTCAAGGTAGGGCCGATTGAAGATGAGGTTGAGTTCACAGTGCTGGACATCCCAGCCACTTTTGCCTTATTGTTGGGAAGGCCTTGGTTTCACAAACTTGGGGGCGTGCCTTCCACTTTGCATCAGATGATCAAATTCCCGTATGAGGGAGAAGTTGTTACCATCCGGGCTGAGTTAGATAATGCCGTGGCTGCCTTGGAGATACAACCTTTCACGAGGTTTCAGGTGTCAGCTACTTTGAGGAATGGGTGGATCCTAGGGTGGCTAGGATTATGGAGAAGATGAAGTTTGAGCCGGAAAAGGTTCAAAATTGCCAGATTTCAGAGGACAGACTACTCGGAAGGGTTTGGGGTACAAATCTGACGAAGAAAAGCCAAAGGTCAAGAAAAAGGGCCTGAGGCTGATGGAGTGCTTTGTGAAAGCTTCAGGATATCAAGGGGAGCCTGAACCTGTGGAGGTCAATGGGATTGTGGTACCTGGGTTTGAGATCTTCCAGGATTTGTTGGGTGAGAAGCCACTGACTGGAAAAGCTGTGGAAGCAGATATTTGGGAAGAAGAGCTGATGAAGTTAGAGAGCCTGACTCTGGAAGAAGATGAGAAGCCTGAGGAAGACCTGATTGCAAAGGAAGAAGTGTCTATAGATGATGAAGACATTTACCTTCCTGACTTATTTGAATGTACTTCCGCATTATCCAATAATAAAGACATTTCTTTTGCTTACTTGCCTGAGTCATTTCCATTCACTCTGCATGAATCAAGCATATTTGACATCAGTTCAGCCAGAACTATTGCATTTAACTTGGGCACACTTGAGAACCCCAAAGAAATTTGATTGCAAGTGAAGTAACCTCCGAAGAGAGGGAGAGAAACTAGAAGAAGTGTTGGTCAGATATGCCAAAGTATTTGCTTGGTCCTATGAGGACATGCCTGGGGTAGACAGAAACATTGCCCAGCACACAATACCAACTTATCCGAATATGAGGCCAGTAAAACAGAAACTCAGACGGATGAGACCAGAATGGGCTGAGAAAGTCAGAGAGGAAGTTCAGAAACAGATAGATGTGGGGTTCTTGGAAGTGGTAAAGTATCCTGAATGGTTGGCTAACATAGTACCGGTACCGAAGAAAGATGGGAAGGTCAGAATGTGTGTAGACTACAGAGATCTCAATAAAGCTTGTCCGAAAGATGATTTCCCTTTGCCGCATATAGATGTTCTGGTTGATAGCGCGGCTTTATCCGCTATGTATTCGTTTGCAGATGGGTTTTCAGGTTACAATCAGGTTCTCATGGCTGAGGAAGATAAACACAAGACTGCATTTGTTACCGAGTGGGGTACCTATTGTTACAAGGTTATGCCGTTTGGGCTTAAGAATGCGGGAGCTACTTATCAGCGGATGGCCACTACACTTTTCCATGACTTGATGCACAAAGAGATTGAGGTGTATGTGGATGACATGATGGTGAAATCAGAGACAAGAGTTGGGCATATTGAGGCATTGGAAAGGTTCCTTCAGAGAGTTGACAGATATAACCTGCGGCTTAACCCCAAGAAATGTGTGTTTGGGGTGACATCAGGGAAATTGCTTGGTCATACAGTGGGAATGGGCGGAATAGAGGTAGACTCCGAAAAGATCAAGGCAATCACAGAAATGCCTGCACCGAAGACAGAAAAGGAAGTCAGAGCATTCTTGGGAAGAATTCAGTACATCAGTCGGTTTATTGCCAAGCTGACATCGGTATGTGAGCCTATCTTCAAACTGTTGAGAAAAGATCAGCCAGTGAGATGGAATGAACAGTGTCAGACCGCCTTCGACAGAATCAGAGAGTACTTGGTAAGCCACCTGTATTGAAACCTCCGAGACCGGGCAGACCTTTGATATTGTATTTGGCTATAGAATCAGAAGCATTGGGGGGTATGATGGTACAGGCAGATGAGACAGGGGTAGAACATGCAGTGTATTATCTGAGTAAGAAGCTGCTTCCGTATGAGGCTCGATATCAGGAAGTTGAGAAGATATGTCTTGCAGTGGTATGGGCTTCCAGAAAGTTGCGGCATTATTTCCAGTCATACAAGATCCAGGTAGTGGCAAAGGAGAATCCTCTGAAATATCTTCATTCAGTGCCTTCACTAGTGGAAAACTGGGCCGATGGTGGTATTGTTGACAGAGTTTGACATTGAGTATCTCACCTCCAAAGTGATTAAGGGGCGAGCAGTAGCGGAGTTTCTGGCATTGCAACCTGTTGAGGGGGATCAGTATAAGTTTGAGTTTCCAGACGAAGAGATCCAAGCAATAACAGTTCAGAGATGGAAGATGTACTTTGACGGAGCAGTGAATTACAAGGGAGCCGGAATCGGGATCGTGATAGTGACCCCCGAGGGAGAGACTGTGCCGTTGGCCAAGAGATTGACATTCAGGGTGACTAACAACATGGCCGAGTATGAAGCATGTGCTTTTGGTTTGACAGCATTGATAGCCTTGAAGGCCGGGAGTGTGGAAATCTACGGAGATTCTATGTTGGTAGTCCCAGCAGATGCGAGGAGAATGGGAATTGAAGGAAGAACGGTTGAAGCCTTTACCTTTTTCACCTCAGAAAATTGGCACAGGTTATCCCCGAGTGTAAGTTTCAGCACCTACCGAGAGAAGAGAATCAGATGGAGACGCATTGGCTACACTAGCAGCGACTTGGGAAAATCCAGAGAAGTTAGTGATGAGACCGTTGGTACTGACAACAGCAAGTAAACCTGCTTATGAGATAGAAAAAATTCTGGAAGTTGAGGTTGACGACGGTAAACCTTGGTATTATGACATTCAGAGGTATCTGGAACATGGTGAATTCCCGGAAGGGGCGGGCAGAAAAGACAGAATAGCCATTCAGAAGTTAGCTTCCCAGTATGTGACTTTGAAAGGGGAACTGTACAAGAGGCAGGCAAATGGTATTCAGTTGAATGTTTGAGGAAAGAAGAGCTCAACATGTAATGGAAGAGGTACACGCCGGGGTATGTGGTCCGCACATGAACGGGTTGAATCTGTCCCGCAAGATAGTGAGACAAGGTTTTATTGGTCAACCATGGAAACAGACTGCGCGAAGATGGTAAAGCACTGTCATGACTGTCAAGCACATGGTAATTTGAATCACTTACCGCACACAGAATTGCACGGGTTTCAGAGCCGTGGCCTTTCTCAGCATGGGGAATTGATATGATGGGGGAAATTCGACCAAATGCATCAAATGGGCATCGCTTTATAGTGGTGGCAGTAGATTACTTCTCAAAGTGGGTGGAAGCCGAATCATTCCGTAATGTTACAGCGAAACAGATGGCAAGGTTCATAGCTCGGAACCTCGTTTGTCGGTATGGTATGCCGCATCATGTAGTGACAGACAACGGGGTCCAGTTTCAAGGGGAGACGAAGGCAATGTTACAGAGGTATGGGATAGGCCACCACAAGTCATCACCGTACAGGCCGCAGGCAAATGGGGCAGTTGAGGCAGCCAACAAGACTATAAAGACAATTTTAGCTAAGATGACAGAGAATTGCAGAGATTGGGCCGAGAAATTACCGTATGCTTTGTGGGGGTACAGAACATCAGTAAGAACAGCAACAGGGTCCACCTTACTCCTTAGTCTACGGAATGGAAGCAGTATTGCCAATAGAAATGGAAATACAGTCCCTGAGGGTATTAGCAGAGGCAAAATTACCGGAACATGAATGGGCCGCACAGAGATTTGATCAGTTAGCACTGTTGGATGAGAAGAGAACGAAGTCTTTGTATCACATGCAGTTGTATCAGAAGAGACTAGCCCGGGCATTCAACAAGAAAGTACGCCCCACCAAGATCAGAAAGGGTAATTAGTACTTAAGCAGTCGAGGCCGTCGACGACAGATCCGAGAGGGAAATTCAGGCCGAACTGGGAAGGACCCTACATCGTTCAGAAAGTCATGGGAAATGGAGCAGTGAAGTTGTCAGATCTCGAGGGAAATGAATTCACAGAACCAATCAATGTCGACAGGCTGAAGCTGTACTTTGCTTAAGAAGACTTGGTCGCCAGTGGAAGATCTAACCCAACGGAATAGGAAATCATTCATGCATACACGTAACATTGCATTCCTTTGTGTTTGTTTCTGTTTTGTGTTCGCAGGATCAAGAAAAAGAAAGCGGCAGGAATGAGCCAAGCAACGTCAACGCATTTCAGTTTTTGGGATGAGTCCCAAGGGGCGAGGCCCATATCAGCTTGGGGCGAGGCCTATATCATGTCATCTTCAGGTATGGGGACACACATTCAGTTCGAGGGCGAGGTCCCATAGTCAGCGGTGTTGGGTCGAGGTGCCCAGGGTCGAGGTGCCCAACATCATCAGTTCGAGGGCGAGGTCCCTATAGTCAGCGGTGTTGGGTCGAGGTGCCCAGGGTCGAGGTGCCCCCGTTGTCAGTTTAGTTCCGGGTCGAGGTGCCCAGGGTCGAGGAGGTGCCCCTACATCATCAGTTCGAGGGCGAGGTCCCTATAGTCAGCGTGTTGGGTCGAGGTGCCCAGGGTCGAGGTGCCCCGTTGTCAGTTGTAGTTCCGGGTCGAGGTGCCCACTACATCATCAGTTCGAGGGCGAGGTCCCTATAGTCAGCGGTGTTGGGTCGAGGTGCCAGGGTCGAGGGGCCCCCGTTGTAAGTTGCAATTATTGGGACGCGTCCCAGGATCGAGGTCCGCTGCAGTATCAACTCAACTCGAGGCGGCAGCCGAGCCAGGTAAGTAAAAATGCATTGCATAACTTTGATAGGATTGTTCAAAGTCACACACTGCACAAGTCCCATCAAAGTGGGGGCGACTGTAGGCATTGCATTTTCGCATGTGAAGATAATGTAGGATATTGTATAACTTTGATAGGATATTGTCGTGTGAAAGGTACCGAGTGAAGATAATGTAGCAGACCCGCTGACGAAGGCCATACTATAGGCATTGTTCGCATGTGAAACCCGATGATGAGTCTCAATTGGAGGCACTACCTTTTTAGCTAAGGATATTGCGGGAAACGGAGGTCGGAAGGGGAATTCGGAAAAGTATGTCATCAAGTTCATTCCACAAGTTCACTGTCTTCGTTGGTGCTGCGTTCGTTACTTCGTTCGAACCTCGTGCAGATGTTGCGGACGTTCGTGACGCGTGCGAGGAGGCGTTCGAACGGTGCCGGTAATTCTGGTTTGCTGCTGCTAGCCTCACCTCAGCCCATTTAGCCCCCCAAAGCCCATAAAACACATCCCAAATTAAATAATAAATATTAATTAAACATTAACTAATAAGATAATAATTAAATTAATTAAATAATTAAAAAAAACATTTACCAAACAAACTAAAATCATGCCTAACTTAGACAAATTAAATATAATATATACTAAAACTAAAAAGAAGATACACCTAATTAAAATCAATCCTAACCAATTAAAGCCAATCATATATTGACTTCCTAATCTAATAAGACATCTACCAATTTAAAAATATTTGCATTCCTAAACCAACACAAATTAAATATTACAACTTCCTAACTTAAAATATTTTGTCCCCCCTCAATCTTGTGTATACCTTTCTCATCTCTCCTAAATTTGGAAGCAAATCTCTTCATTGTGAGACAAGGTGAAGCCCTAGCCCTTCTCTATATAAACAACCCCTAACCTAGCCATCCCTCCTCTCCAATCTCTCTAGCTCACACACAATTCACACAAGAATTATAGCAAGAAATACTAGACATCACAAGCATATCACTCCCTTGATCCTTACCCTCACACCACCGAAAATTACACCAAAACAACCCCTGACCACCACCGAAAATCAACCCCATTAAACCTCCACACACCACCGAAAATCACACCAAACACAGCAGCTTAAACAACTCCTAAAACAGTCCCTAAAACCCCTTAAAACAGTAACATAAACTACACTTATAATCCTGGAAATAATCACACAAAACCACACCAAAGAGAATATCAAAACAGTCCACAAATAGTAAGCAGAGGACACAGAGGAAGCGGCAGCAAAACCACAAGGAAACAGCAGCAAAACGGAGTCGGAACAGTAGCTTGAGTGGCCGAACAGCGAAGGAAGAGGCAAACCAGTGAACCAGAAAAGTTTCGGAGCTTTACCCCCTTTCGATCTTCGTGGAACGCGAGTCCGAGAGACAGCTTAAAAGGTTATACCTGAGGGTATCTTTCACACTTATTCTTATTTAATTTCTGGTTATTTATTTTGATTATATTTTCTGTATTTGTGGCATTTTTTGTGTGTATGATGTGTGTTGTGGGTATTGGATGAATGGAAGAGTGTCGTCTCTTGTGGTATATAGGATGGAAACCCAGACGTAAATTCCATAGCCGAATCCGAATGGACGGTAGTGCGGTCTGTACTTGGGACACAACTCCACGTACCACTTGAGTAAACGGCACCTTCTCTTGCTTTGCGTTGCTTTGGTTTATTTATTCTTGTCATTTAAATTCTGCATGTTGTTCATTCCCGTATGATACGATCGAGTGCATGGGCTTAGTAAGTGCGATGAAAGGTTCCCTAATTGGAGGGTTAAAATCCTTCACCACGATGCTCTGCCGCACCGATTGATGTGTGTTCGGTTGAATGCGAAATACGTTCAATCGGACATGCTTAGTTTGATATGATTGTCTTTATTTTCGTATGCATGGTTCAACCGAGTGCATGGGCTTAGTAAGTGCGATGTGAGATCCCCTATGGGGAGGGGCTAAAGCCCTTTACCACGAGGCTTCGCCGCGCCGGTTGATGTGTGTTCGGTTGGACACAAGATACGTTCAATCGGGCACACTATGTTTAATATTATTGCTTTTCATTCTATGTATGCATGATTCAGTCGAGCGCATGGGCTTAGTATGTTGGTCTAAAGGTCCTCTCTTGAGAGATCAAGAGCCCCAAAAGGCCACCTTTACGGCAGTACTTCGCCGCGCCCCTTTATTTTGTCGTTTATGTATTGCATCCCATTTCATGCATCAGGTCTGTTCCCGTTCGAACGCGTTTACGAACGCAACTCGAACGCGCATGTATTTTGCCTTGTCATGCATCAGGTCTAACTTATGTTCGAACGCGTTCACGAATGCCATACGAACGTAAGCATTCTGTTTCATTTCCGTTCGAACGCGTTAACAAACGCTATACGAACGTAAGCATTCTGTTTCATTTCCGTTCGAACGCGTTAACAAACGCTATACGAACGTGAGCATTCTGTTTCATTTCCGTTCGAACGCGTTATCAAATGCCATACGAACGAGAACCTTCTGTTTACCGTTCAAACGCGTTTACGAACGCTATACGAACGCCCACACACTTTCTTAGTTTCATAATGCATCAGGTCTGGTTCCGTTCGAACGCATTCTCGAACGCTACACGAACGCGAACCTTCTGTTTACCATTCGAACGCGTTTACGAACGCTACACGAACGCGCACCCACTGAATCGAGTCATCTTCATTAGATTTCATGCATAGTTTTCCTAGTAGCTATCCCCACATGTATGAATACAACTATGTTAATGAATTACAATTCATATGCTTGTGTCGTGATAACATTTGAGTATTATTTCTTGCGGTATATCGGATGGAAACTCAGACGTAAATTCCGTAGCCGATTCCGAATGGACGGTAGTGCGGTCTGTACTTGGGATACAATTCCACGTACCACTTGGAAAAGTGCCCATATGTATGCTTGTATGGTTAATATGTGTGCTTGTGTTTTCTTGAATGTAATTTGCAAATAACGTTGTATGTTCGTTGTTATTTTGATATATGTTAAGCATGCGATTTTAGATATGAGATATATGTGAAATGTGTGCATAAGTTTTATTTTGCATATGAGAATTTAGAAGCATGATACTCTTGGAAATAAGTGTTACTTAAGCTTTGATTAAATTATTACATAAATCCTTTCATTACAAGTGGCATAAGTAAGGGACCATTCCGAACCCAACGGTTTGAGGTCTTCCCTTGCGAGGGGTGAGTGCAGCCTTAAATCTTTGTCCCGGTTCACACCGGGTGGCGACTCCATATTATTTAGTATTTCCCAACTAGTGCCGCGAGCCTAGGAACGGCGTCGCCCAGGTCCTGTTGTCCTATACATACCTCCGAAGTTGTTTGATAAACACGTGGAGTCGATGGGTATTAGATACAATCGATATTGGCACTAGAGCAAGTGGGAGATTTTGTTAGGGTCGGTGCTCAGAGCGCCAATCCCGGTTGTATTTCTTTTGAATACTTTTGTAAAACATTATTATTATGAATAATATATGCAGTTTCTATAATATAATCTATCTTTTTATATGGTAAATACGTAATGACCTTAGAGTGATTAGTCATGGTACTGTTGTAAAAGCGTCGCAACTGACATTGAGTAATATCATGACGTTGTCATTCTCAGACAGTTCCTGGTCAAGGTTTACACTACTTAGTCAGTAAAGTAAACCCGTTGAGACCGGTACATGTCGTATACTGGAATATATGATTCCAATGGTTTCTCAATGAACCATTAGTCTTGGAGACTAGTATAGACGTTTAGGTGTTTATAGCGGATAAACACTGAACGACTCACCGAATATTCTTAATGGATGGTACACCAGCGTCAATAAGAATCTTCTCGGGTTGAGTAGCACTTGTGATTCTTAGACTTGAGATGTCATTGTGGGCACATGAGACATCTTCTACACTTAGATGGCAGTCACGTCACCGATCTATTTAGATCAGACCTCCGCCTGTTCGTTGGGTGTAGACAGATCCTCAGGGTGTCCTATGTGTATCAAGATAGGATCCGTAAGTTATGTGTATCAGAGCATATGTAGTCCATATGATTAGCAATTAGATAAAACCATGGGCCCGTGGTAAAGTTTAGAAACTAGTTCTAAACATTCTTATAGAGATTGCTAATAGAATAGTCGACTGGATAATCCCCATAGAGATTTGACGTTTACATCTATATCTCTGGGATTTATCCGGATACCTGTGACGGAGGAATTATACATTTGACATGACCTCGACCTGTATGGTTCAGCGAGATTATGGACGCCGCACCCGGGGCAATGGACACGCAGAAGGGCACAGGAGACGACATGGCGGCACAAGCAGTGAGATAAAGTCTTGGTTAAAAAAAGAGATGACCAAGTGGGGGTAGGCCCCAAGACTGATGCAGGAGATGCCCGGGATGGTAAGGAGGAATCTCCCCTCACGGAAGAAATAAGGTCGGCAAAATTCCCAAGGTGATTCAACATGCCGACCATGACACCTTACAAAGGCCACTCTGACCCGAAATCCCACATCGAAAGCTTTGTCATGTTGATGGAATTCCAGGGAGTAGTAGGAGATGCCATCTGCAAAGTGTTCCCCCTAACTTTAGGCGGACCCGCCATCCTATGGTACAGAAGTCTGGCCCCGGGGAGTATCGGAAGCTTCACACAGTTTAAAAGTTCGTTCGTTCGACACTTTAAAGGGGCATGCGTCCCCAAGAAGACGATTGGAGAATTGAGGCTTATGAAGCAAGGAGATGACGAGCCCCTAAAAAATTTCATCGAAAGGTACCACAATATGGTCTCGAGGTCGGAGGGTATGAGTCCCAAGAGGCCCTGTAAAGTTTAAAGGGAGCCCTAAGGGTCGGAAAACTATGGACTCACCTAAGAATCCAAGACACACCAGATTACGCTACCACTCTGGAGGTAGCCCGTAAATTTGTCCTGTTAGAAAGCGAAGAAAAGATCTCCCGGAGGGGGACAACCATTAAAGAAAAGACAACAAGAGCATAGGCCCCCCGCCGACCGGAAAGGGTGCTAAAAAAACTCATCCCAAGACACAAAAAATTCAAACCAATGCCTAGAAGGGACCAGGAAAGAGGGGTCCCAACCCAAGTAAACCACGTGGTCCGAGAAAGAAGCATATATTCCCCTAAGCAAGCCATCGGGGCAAATCATCATGGAGATACAAGGAAAATGCCTCTTAATAGAACCCGACCTCAGAAGATTCCTCTCTGATAAGAGAAGCAACAAGTCTTATTGCATACATCATAATCTAAGGGGACATACAACTGACGAGTGCAAGGATTTGAGGGAACATGTGGAAGACCTAGCCCGGAATGGGTACTTAAATGGTTATATCGACCACGAAGCAATGACGGCCAGACAGAGGGCGCGAAGCTGACAAGTAAACATCATCACATGGGGAAGAACACTGGCCGGAGACTCCAACCGGTCAAGGAAAAACTATAGCCGAACTCAAGGGGCAGAGATGCTAGAAACAGAAAGGTCCCCGGCACTACGAGGAAGTCGGTCGGTACCCATAATGTTCACCGACGAGGATACTCGGGGGGTGAGTTTCCCCCATGACGATGCACTAATAATCAAAGCTACAATCGGCGGCATAGAGGTAGATAGAATCTTGGTAGATCCCGGAAGTGCAGTAGACATAATCTCCAAGAAAGCTTTAGAAGGCCTGGGAGTAGAGTACGCGACTCTAACCAATGACGGCACCCCCTTTACGGATTCGGGGGCTCAACGGTCGTCCCGCTGGGAAGGATACAATTAGCAATGACGATCGGGACTCACCCCAGAACCCGAAAAATTATGATAAATTTCACAGTGGTGGACTGCATGAGCAGTTACCAAGTCATTATCGGCCGGCCTTTTATGACGAAAACAAAGGCTGCGATGTCATGCTATCACTTAAAACTAAAGTTCCCCACCCGGGAAGGGATCAGAATCGTGTGCGGGAGTCAGAAGATAGCCCGGAACTGTTTTGCCACTCTCTCACGAGAGACCCTCTGCATTGAAGAATGCACCAATAAGAGGCAGAGGGGCGAAAACGAGGAAAACACAAGGAAAGAGCCAGGTCCTAGGCCAAATAAAGTTGCCCGACTAGGAGCAGCTGAAGAATTAGAAGAGATAAAGCTGTTCGGACCAGATAGAAGCATAAAGATAGGGGGAAACTTGGACAAAACCCTAAAAAATGGTCTGCTAGAATGTCTACGAGAATACCCCGACATCTTCGCGTGGGGACATAATGACATGCTCGGGATTGACCCAAAGTTCGTCAGTCACCGCTTAGCAGTAAACCCGTCACACAAACCAGTCAAACAGAAGAGAATAATCTTTAATCAAGAACGGTGCAGAGCGGGGTGGCATCCGAGGTGGAAAAATTGTTTTAAAAAGGCAGCTTCATCAGAGAAGTAAAGTACCCCGAGTGGGTGTCAAATGTAGTATTGGTGAAAAAATCCAATGGAAAATGGAGGATGTGTGTAGATTTCACCGACCTCAATAAAGCGTGTCCAAAAGACAACTTTCTGCTACCGAATGTGGATCGACTAGTAGATACAACAGCTTGCCAGGGACTTCTAAGCTTCATGGATGCCTTCCAGGGTACAATCAGGTCAAGATGCATCCTGAATACGAGGAGAAGATAACTTTTGTCACCGATCAGGGACTGTACTGTTACAAAGTAATGCCTTTCGGACTGAAGAACGCAGGGGCAACTTTTCAAAGGCTGGTAAACAAAATTTTTAAACCACTCATCGGCACTTCAATGTTGGTATATGTAGACGACATGATAACAATGTCCAGAGAACCAAGAAGTCACGTGACTGACCTAAAGAAAACCTTCAAATTGTTGAGAAAACACAATTTAAAACTCAATCCAGAGAAGTGTGCATTTGGAGTGGCCTCAGGAAAATTTTTAGGCTACATGGTGAGTTCCCGAGGCATAGAAGCCAACCCCCAGAAGATACAAGTCGTGCTGGACTAAAACTCCCCCAGAATAATTAAAGAAGTGCAAAGTCTAACAGGCAGGGTCGCCGCGCTCAACCGATTCATCTCTCGGGCGACCGACAAATGTCACCCCTTCTTCAAAATCATCAAGAAGGCCCAAAAGGGGATCGACTGGGCGCCAGAATGCGAGGAGGCCTTCCAGCGGCTAAAACAATAACTAGCACAGCCCCCACTTCTGACAAAACCTCTCCCAGGAGAGACATTATACCTGTACTTGGCTGTTTCAAAACACGCGGTGAGTTCGGTACTAGTGCAAGAGGCCGACCAGATCCAAAGACCAGTATACTATGTCAGCAAAGCTCTGTTGGATGCAGAGACCTGGTATCCCGTGCACGAACTAGTCGCCTTATCCTTGATTACTGCAGCACGGAAGTTACGACCTTACTTCCAGGCCCACCCTATCGGAGTTTACACCGATTACCCCCTGCGGCAGATCTTGCAAAAACCAGAGACCTCAGGAAGGCTAATGAAATGGTCGGTGGAGTTAAGCGAACACGACATTTCCTACCTCCCAATGGTAGCAATAAAAGGGCAGGCCTTGGCATATTTTGTTGCGGAACTCACGGAACCCCAAATATTGACTATGGAGGAAAGTAAATGGGAAATGTCAGTGGACGGGTCTGCTAGCTCACAGGGCAATGGGGCAGGAATCGCACTAAAAAACAGTGAAGGAGAGGAAGTGTTGTTTGCCTTAAAATTTGCTTTCAAAGCCACAAACAATGAAGCAGAATACGAAGAAATCTTGGCCGGATTAAGGCTATGCACGGTGGTAGGAGTCCACGACGTAGTAGTAATGAGTGACTCTCAGCTAGCCATTCAACAACTAAAAGGAGAATTTCAGGCCAGGGAGCCGACTATGATAGCCTACTTGGCCGAAGTAAAAAAGTTGATGGAGAAAATGGGGAACGTGTGCTTCAAACAAATCGGACGAGAAGACAACTGTGAAGCAGACTCCCTGGCCCGGCTCGCATCCTCAATAAAAACAGAGAACCCCAGAATAATCCCTTTCATATGCCTCCGAGAAAGAAGCATAGGAGAGCTGGAGGTAGATATACTAGAAGAGGAAGGCAAAAACTCGTGGATGCAACCGATTATGAGATACCTGGAAACATGGGAAACCCCTAAAGACAAAAAGGAGGCCAAGAAGCTAAAATTCAAGAGCACAAAGTTTTCCCTGATCGAATGGGTGCTCTACCGAAGAGGCTACACCGTACCCCTCCTGAGATGTTTAGCAGAAGAGGAAGCAGATTATGTGCTCAAGGAAATTCACGTGGGCATCTGTGGAAGTCACGCCGGAGGAAAATCAATCGCCTTCAAGGCCTTGAGGCAAGGGTTTTACTGGCCGACCATGCATCAAGACAGTGTAAGGGTAGCTCAGAAATGCGAAGGTTGTCAGAAAAATGCCAACATCCACCATCAACCGGCAGAGCAATTAACCACCATGTCCAGCCCCTGGCCATTCGCGCGCAAGTGGGGGCTAGATATCGTAGCCATAGACTATTTCACAAAATGGTAGAAGCCGAACCACTATCCACCATCACAGAAAAGAAGGCCACAAAGTTTTTAAAGAAGAATATCATCTGCAGGTTCGGAATTCCCCGAGCAATTATCACTGACAATGGAAAACAGTTCGATAGCAAAGGATTCAGGAAACTCTGCGAAGACCTCTGGATCGCTCTAAAATTCGCCTCGCCAGTTCATCCCAAGTCAAACGGACAGGTTGAGGCGACAAACAAAACCATCAAGGCAAACATTAAAGCTCGCCTCGGATCATGCAAGGGCTTATGGGTCGATGAATTACCAGAAATACTATGGGCACATCGAACGACCTACAAAGATTCCACAGGAGAGACACCATTTTCCCTATCATACAGATGTGAGGCCGTCATTCCAGCAGAAATCGAGGTAGCAACCCACAGGGTCCCCCACTTTGGGAACGAGCAGAATGAAGAACTTATCAAGAACCACCTCGACTTAATCGAGGAAAGGAGAGAAAAGTCAGCTATGAAAGCGGCAGTCTACCAACAAAGAATGACCCGCTTCTACAACAGAAGAGTTTGAACCCGATCCTTCCTCCCGGGCGATTTAGTATTAAGAAGAGTCACCCTAAACACCCGAAGACCAGAGGAGGGCTCGTTAGGTGCCAAGTGGGAAAGGCCCTACAAAATCACAGAGGTGGTAAGGCCAGAAGCTTACATCTTAGAACAACTGGACGACACAAGATTAAAGAAACCATGAAACGCCGAGATGCTGAGAAAGTATTTTCAGTAAATTCTCCCTTCTTTTTTTTTTCTTTTTTCTTTTGCAGCAACCCGATAAGTGACAGAAATTCAATACAAAGCCTCTCTCAAAATGACCCGCAGAGAGTTGTAAGAAGGGCAGTATGTCCCCAAATATAAATAAAATTTTCTTTTCCAAAAGTTTCACCCACTTCTATAAAAAAAAAAAATTCAAAACTCTGGGGACCTACTCAATACAACGATCCAGGGTCAAAAGCACAAAACCCGCAACTACCCGACCATAGCTACTACCACAAAGAAGCACAAGCCACACCAGAATCAGTCGATTCCATATAAGCATTAAACAGCAGTAACGAATGTAAATCGGAGTATAGATCCGTGAGAAAGCATAGCACGGGGAGGGATGATACCCCTGTGGCGTTTGCTTGCTCCAGTGTTACAGATCATAAGGAGGAACATGCCCTTAATGTTTCGAAACACCCTTCGATCCTCACATGCTCGAGGCTCGTTTCAAAGGACAATTGGCGCCAAAGCCACTTTTTAATCGGCTCGAGGCTGGAGTTCGTTCCGCCGAAGCCGCTTGGTTATTCAGCTCGGGGCCGGGTGGGTTACGTCCCACCGAGTCAGCCCTTCGGACTGGGGACGTAACATTCCCCCAGGTCCAAGTGCCTCTCTTCACTCGGGGTCGGGTTACGTCCCACCGAGTCTACCTCTTTGGACTGGGGACGTTACATTCCCCCAGGTCCAAGTGCCTTTCTCAGCTCGGGGTCGGGGTACGTCCCACCGAGTCATCCCTTCGGATTGGGGACGTAACATTCCCCCAGGTCCAAGTGCCTCTCTTCATTCGGGGTCGGGTTACATCCCACCGAATCAGCCCTTCGGACTGGAGACATAACATTCCCCCAGGTCCAAGTGCCTCTCTTCATTCGGGGTCGGGTTGCGTCCCACCGAATCGGTCCTTCGGACTGGGGACGTAACATTCCCCCAGGTCCGAGCATCTCTCAAGCTCGAGACAGGATCACATGCCACCGAGCACATCATCGTTAGCTCAGAGGCAAAATTTTCTCCTCACAATCGAGATTGGATCAGTCAGGGGTCAGGACCTCCAAATCTCTGGTACAGATATTACAGAGGAGGAGTCATTTTTAGTTTGGAGAACAAGAGGAACTTCATCTCCTGATGGAACGACCCAAGTAAGCAATTTGCTTTGAGGTGGAGAATCGTTCTGAATAGGATCAGCATCTCCAATAACCGAGGATATGAAGATAGAAACAGAAGACTTAGTTGATGGCGAAGGTAATTTCTCTGTGATTTCTGGAGCGACCACCAGCAAGGCGATCAGCACACCATCTTTATATAGTTCCCGGCACCAACTTACATACTCGTTGGAACCGAGAACTAGGGGACAAATGTTGATGGTGTTTTCAGGCACTATGTTATTTAAGCAGCACGACATGGGTAAAAAAGGTAATTCACTTCTCAGTACAAAAGACTATTATGACCGACCACATGAAGACCGACCTCGTGAAAACCGAGCATAGGGCAAGACATGTTCGGGAAGATAAGGCATTATATCCATACAAGATGAGATAATAAGTTATCATATTTTCATAAAGAAAACTGATGAGTCAGTATCCTAAAAGGATAAAAGAAGTGAATGTAGTTTTAAAAGTAGGAATCCTGATAGGAAAAAGAAATCATCTCCAACTGGGAATTCTCGTACAAATAGGAATCTGATTTCTTCACCATTATAAATAGGAGGGTAGAGTGAGTGTAGAGGGGAGGGGAATGAAGATGAGAATCATTAAGGTGAGACTTGTAAACAAAAGAGAGATCAGAGAAACATATCTCGGTAATAAAAGCATTATTCAGTTTGTGTCCGTGGACGTAGGTTGGATCTGGCCAGCCGAACCACGTTAAATCTCCTTGTTGATTGGTGTATTTATCTGTCTTTTGCTAAATTTGCTTTTGGTTTCCCCTTAACCGAACAAATTCACTATTGAGGGAGGATTGTCTCGGGAGTAATATTCACATATTGCCCTGAGACCAAAATCAACCGTCAACAATATATATTTATTTTAATAAAATGAGATTCAATTAAGAAGTCCCATGAAACTCCAACCACTACCATCATAGGCTACGAGCCCAATCATTATTAAGTAACAAAATAATTAAATTGCGAGAACAAAAATTATATATTCCAATTTAATGCGGCATTTTTTAGTAATTGTTCGAATGTTGTATACTGTTTTAGAAAAATAAAATAATAACTATAATTTTTAAATAATGGCGTGGATGGGTAATTATTTTTTTTAGAAAAATAAAATAATAACTATAATTTTAAAAAATTGGCGTGGATGGGTAAAATTTTTTAAAAACAGAATTAAGTGATAATTGATGAAGTTGGTATTTTTCAACTTGGGGTTTCTTCCTTTTTCGATTTTGAGTTATATTTTATTTTTAAATATGCTGTATCTAGCATGAAGGTTGACTGAATTTATTATATGTTTGATCACGGATTAAGATTCTTGAAAGTCTCTCTATACAAAGAAAAAGAGCATAAGTAAAATTGCTTATATCATGTATTTTACATTAAAAATACATAGTTCTATTTTGTTTACAATTTCCTTAAAGAAAAATCTTTGCTATTAACTTTCATATTAATGTAAGAAAAAAAAAACTCTTATAATTTCAAATTTGTGACGAAATTGGAAATACAAATGCATGTGAAATTAACAAAAATTATAGTGAAATTCAATGATATTTGAGATTGGACACATGACACATCAATCAATTGTAACATTTCATTTTCACAAGCACAAATTCTAGAGAGTCATGAGAAGGAACTACTTTGGAGGAGTGATTACTCCATAAGCCAATTTGGAAATATGATTTCAAAGTAGTACACTACAAAAGAAATCAATTATAATATATTGGGAGACATGTATAGGTTAGGTCTATTTTTAGTTGGTAAATTTTGTAATAAATTGTGTCCAATTTAATTGTAATGAGACGTTTATTTCCTCATAGATACATAAAGGTGATGCATATATTCTTGAAGTAGTTAATATTTTTTTTTTTATTGAACTTTAATTATGATATATCGAGACAGATTCGATGAACTTTTGATATATATTTTTAGGTATGATATTTTGAGATATATCTCAACTTTTTATACATAAAAAATTCAAACAATTTGTAGTTTAAGTTGAAAGAATCGAAATAAAGAGAGACAAATAAATAAAACAATCATATTTATTAACCTACTACAACTATAAATAGTACAACTGAAAGGTTTTGGGGTTAGCGCGAATACATCCATGTGACTGAAATTTAAAATTATCTTCCAAAAATACTTTAAAGATCGTGGTTATACCGTTATTGATGTAAACAAATATATTATTAAATTAATCTTTATTAATTTTATTTATCAATATAAATAATATTTACTAATAATAAAAACATACATTGATGTGCTTATTAATTTTCTTGAGCCTCTTGAATATCTTTCTTGATTTTTCCTTTAGAGTAATGCACCAAGTATTGCACCTCTAGTTGGCACACTAGTACTCCTCTAAGAACAAATCGCTTCTAAAACTTATGGATTAGTAGTAGTAGTTGAGGGAATACTCCATCGTGTTTTGAGAGAGAACCTAAGAGTTACTTGGCAGGACATGAGAGTTTATCAAACCAAATTTTTATTTAAACTTCAAACGATTTCCAAACTTAGATACAAAAGGAAAACCTCACTCCTTATATAGGCGGAGAAGAGAAAACACCAAGCATCTTTGGTGGGACAGGACCCCGCACTAAAGGAATAAAGCAAACTAAAGCACACAACTCCTTTTGCAAAATCAAACTAAAGCAAAGGAATGTACTTTTGCATAGCAAAAGCAAAAGCAAAAGCAAAAGATGCTAAAGCAAAGATACTAAAGCATGACACAGACATAAAGCAAAAGCAAACAATCATGTTGTCTAAAGCATGAATTATTGACACAAGACGACAATCTTCACATCGAATTTTGAGAAGGTGACAGATTGAGATTGCATTTATTCAAAGAGCGTGAATAGTCGAATGAGGATAAACTAGTGAACCAAGAGTACTATCGCACAAGTCATCATATGATCTCAGATCAGATGATATGACGCCATTAATGTATTATTACGAAGATCAATTACCTTAGATAATATTACCATGTGATCTTATGTTTCTGTGGTCGTGTTCGATATTTCATTCTACTAATGAAACATATGTTGTCTGTGTCCTTATGATATGAGACTCACAATCCATTCTATTAACATCATATGTCAATATAGGCGACACACAACAATATTGGTCAAGTGATATATTATTGTCCTATATAACAATCACATTTTACCAAGAACTTAATTTAAGACATATATAAATATCGTTGACTCTCATAATCGCAAACATCTTTTGGATTAACGATATTCATCTGACATAATATCTCGAGACATACACATAAAATATAAAAGTAATAATGTGTAGTTAACAAATGCATTTTATTAATAAATAATAAATTATATTATAAATATTATGCCTTAAACCATTAACATATTTTAGGACATACACTCTAACAACAACTAGTTTTATGAAGCGAAAAATAAGAAGACTTAATCATGATTAAATGGAGATAAAATTATCATCAATACGACGTCGTTTTGATGATAAATTAAAAAATTTAAAAGATCAAAACCACACCATTTTGATAATATTTTTATCCTCGTTTAATCTCTATATCATTGCTATTATAACGTTAAATAAGTGTACTGAAACATTACATGTGTATGTTATTTGCTCTGCTCAATAGCAATTTAATACACGCCTAAAGACTGATATGTTACGTTACAATATTTAATGTTACAATTGTACAACTTTTCAAATTTTCGAATTAATTTTTTTTTTGAAAAAAAAAAATTTAATTTACATATTTCAATTTTTCAAAAATTACAAATGGTTCCAAATTCTCTGTGTGAAGAAAACACCAATACGTGTATTGTGTTTTCTCCACAAAATTTTATTTTTTTGTCCAGTTAATTAAAAAAATATAGTTCATGTTTATATCAATGTTAGGCATCACATCATTATTGTATTTACATGCAAATTCATATGTGATGTGAGAATATGAAAGTACCAATTCCAAAATTGTATTCTCTATTATTTAATTGTTATCAATTTTTTTTAACCCACAAGATCTGTGTTCCGTATTCTCAGAAATTTCCCAATATAGATTAGGGTAAGTCGTTGACTTTTTATATCAGGGAACATGGCCTCAAAGAAATATATTTAGTGAGATTCGAACCTTAAACCCGAGATAAAACTAATCATTGAAGTATAAATTTTTTACCACTGATGCAACCCCTTCGAGGTTTTGTTATCAAAATTATAAGATTACAAGCCGTAGAGTTCGAATAATGAGCATACTCCTTATGTTGAAAAGATACCATTTACAACCGACACTATGATTATTGTATTGGGGATATTTTGAATATTTGATATTATTGGATTAAAAAAATTATCATTATGTTTTGGTTTTGAAATATATACCCGAAATTGATTTCGATCGATTATGTTTTCAGATATTTGATATCCGATCAAAAATTTAAAAATTAATAATAATAAAACAAAAATAATATATATTTTATTAGAAGAAAGAAAAAAAATGTCAAAAAAAAAAAGAAGAAGAATGATATTGAGTCGGATATCGAATATTGTAAACTCATTAGTCAGTTTCTAAGCTTTTTTTTAAAAAAAATATAACAATTCAGTAATTTTAGTCAATATTAGATTTCTAAATTTTTGATCGGTTTCGAATAATCATTAAAACAATGATAGTCTTTTTCTTTCAAAAAAAAAAAAACTTCCATGACTCCAACTAATTTATTGTTAGTTCGTTCGATGATTATTTGCAAACTATCGAGAAATTATATGAAGTTGTCACACCCTAAAGTCTCAAAATTTCTTAAATTTTAAATTGATTATTGTATTGTGTTTTCCTAAATCTATACTTAAATTATAATAAGACTTTTCAAAATCTGATCTATTTACTAACCCTATGGTAAAGAATTAATCCATTTAGAGATATAAGTAACGGATTAAACGAAGGGAAAAAAAGCCCTTTTGATTGTTTCATGAGATTTGAACATGAAAATTTTTAATTTATGTCCGCATATTTTAAAATAATTTAATTTTTCCTTCCTAAAATAATATTTCAAAAGACAAGTATTCATAAATTTTGATATTTGTGTGAGTTTCTCACAAATTCTATCATGTTTAACAAAACAAAATTTCGAATCATATGCCCAGCCAAGACTTAAATACTTTTGTGGCAAAAGAGACACATCACTTCCTTTTTCAAATGTTAAAACATAACCTAAACTAAATTTATGAAATTTTTATATAAATAAGCACATAATAACTGAGAAAAAGGCGCAATATTTCTTATAAAAATTTAAGAACGAACATATATTATTTGATTTATTTCAAAAAACATAACAAAAATTAAAAAATAACTAGGTAACACTTGAGAAGCAAAACCTTACTTGTCACTATGTGATGTGTGTATTTGAGAGGATAAAGCTCCTCTACAGACTTGACCTGGTCTTTCTGGCATGGCTAGTTGAGCTCAAGGGTCCAATTCATCGTGTCATCGACAAGACCCATCTGCAGTTGGGTAAGCACGGCATATAATTGCCGTGAGACTGCGCCGAAACCACCCTCTCCATACGACACCCTGTATGAATCATAACATGATATCAAAAGTTTGATTCACAGTTCTTCATATGAACTAGGGACTCGCGGTTGGACACTTGTGAGATGTAAATAGTCTTGTATCCTCATGAATCAATGTCGAAACTGACTAGTATTGATCCTAGTGATTCAAACACGACTGATTATGCTTCTCTCTTTTCTTAGAAATAAAATTTCTGGTATGCAAAATCACCGAAAGGAATTTGTAGCATCCCCCAAGTAAAAAGGTCCTTTACTCATAAACACACTCCCTAGTTGTAGAATTTCACTTAGTTGGAGACCACATTTAATAAAATTAATCCAGATTTTGCTCCCGTACGACCTTTGTTAACAAGAGCAGCAGATGAAAAAGAGAAACAGCGGCTGATTTACCTTTTATCGAGATAAGTGATGCTGCCCACAGGAGATACAACAACAGCTGTACCCGTACAAAAAACTTCGTCAGCATCAAGTAATTCCTCCACAGTCACAAGGCGCTCCTCAACCTGCGTGTTAAAATGAGCATTAGGGAACTTAACTAATTCGTGCCGACATTGCATGTTGCTAAGGCAACGCTCCCAGGGTTGAGGGAGATGTATCACTGGCATCAAAAACCCAGGTACAACTAATATCAAATTATAACATTTCTTTTAAAACAAGTATTCAATAACAAATACTTATCCTCTAAGTCAACCAAGATGACTGCTGGGCAATCAAATTAGAAAAATTAAACGAAAATATAATGGGAAAAGAAAAGAATGAAAAACAAATCAAATGAAAAGACATTCCAGTTCTGCCAATAACTTATAAGAAATGAAAAACAAAATCAACTTAAGAAGGTAGCTCAGATATTCAGAAAATGGATTGTCACTGCTGGAAACAATCATGCCTAATGACTGTGTGTGGAAAGAAAATAGTATTTTCAAATTTCTGAAGATATAAACCTAAAGTCAAATCCATAACCACCCCCACCATGCAAGTAAATATAATTCAACACCCAAAATCCCAAACTGTCAATTGGGAAGTTTTGGGCTCTTTTATAAATCCCAGACAAAAACCTTTTAAAACTTTGTAGGCGTTAAGGAGCTTTTTTGCACAAGCCTCATAACTAAAAAACTGACTGGACCAGAAGTTTGAAAGATTCCATCTGCAAAACCAGAATGACTGACATCCCTCCATGCTCATGATGCCGAATTCATTGTAAAAAAAAAAACGAAACAGTTGTGATTTTTTTTCCATAGCTACATAGTCAGTACCTGGAACCCTTGGCTACGAGCAACATCTATTATACTCTTTCTTGTAATTCCAGGTAGGATCGTCCCTTTTATTGCTGGAGTGGAGATAACATTGTCCTAGGGTCACATTATATAGGAGAATGTATCAGCAGTAATTGCATCTATAGACAATGCTTCATAAAGGGCATTGGAGAAAAGATACCGAAGGACATGAAGAAACTAGATAATAAGGATGTAAAAATATTAAAATAGAAATATAAAGTACCTTCACAACAAAAATGTTGCACGAGGAAACCTCCTCCAGGTATCTCTTGTGAACACAATCAAGGTAAAGAACATCGGAATAGCCTTTGGCCTTCGCAACAGATTGAGCCTTAAGAACCTATAT
This sequence comes from Zanthoxylum bungeanum, assembly GCA_019454045.1. Lineage (NCBI taxonomy): Eukaryota > Viridiplantae > Streptophyta > Magnoliopsida > Sapindales > Rutaceae > Zanthoxylum > Zanthoxylum bungeanum. The sequence continues at coordinate 108,586 of SKCR01037005.1, read as the reverse complement.
ATAAGAACTTGAATTGATGAGTAAAAACGAACAAAATAACAATATTTAACGATTAACATCGTCTTCCTTGACCAAAAGGTTAACCGACCACCATACTGGTATCCTCCATTCATGATAAAAATGCTTACACATTTCGTAACAATTGAATACAGGAACCATTAATGAAACAAAGTTATATGGTGGGAATGTAACACTGTTGAGTACAAAAAATACAAAAAAGATATGTGCATGTTTGCCCGCACAAGTGTGAGTGAAAGCGCAATGTATAAGAGAGCCCAGATTTTATCAGCCTATGAGTAGGAAAAACTAAAGCAACTATTTTTTTGACCAATTAGACATATCTACCAAACAAAAAAGCAACAGCTGGCAAAAATGACCCTCAGCAAAGACAAATGTAGAAAAATTTTAAAGGCACTTCCATGCAAGCTTACCGCAGCATAGTTTCCGATGGTCTTTACGCCTCCAGTACCCCCAGGAGTTGCACGATGTAATTCATGCTCAACAACCAAATTTATCGGTGCAATGCCTTCCTAGATCACATACATAAAAAAAATCAACTAGACAATAGTGGTAAGAGGATATGCCAATTCTATTAAAAAGAAAAATGAAAAACAAGTGAGATTCTATATAATAAAGATAATGCTGATAACATACGTCATCCTGGAAAAAGAATTCCCATGAAAAGGAAAGAATTCAACCAACTAATTTTCAAAGAATTTCTTATATCATAAAAGCCAATAATGGAGTAGTGACTGAAACCATGGAAAAGAAACCATGTTGTTAGTTGCAACGTACACTTAAGTCTCAGTTCACAAACTACAAACATAACAAACCTTAAAGTAGTTCCCAACAGGTGAAACATAAATCACAAAGGTATACTCAGGAGCAGGTGCAAGACTAAGAACAGCTCCACTTCCCATTAGCAATGGCCTGATATATAAGGAACCTTTACCATGAGGAGGGATCTGAAACAGGATATTATCACTGACTATTTACTGAGCACTTCTTAGTGATTAGTTATAAATCATAACACAAAATAAAAGTATTTTATACCCAATGTTTGTTTGCTAAAACAGTATCCTTAACAGCTTCCATGAACTGTTCAACTGATGGTGATGGCATGCAGATCCGCTCTGCACCCATCCTCATCCGCATTGCATTTTCCTCAGGACGAAACAGGAGAATATTACCATCTTGTTTCCTGTACGCTTTCAGACCTTCAAATGATCCCTAATTACAAACAAGCAAAAAGAGGAAAGACAATTTAGATTGAAGTGACTTAACGACAAGGTAAATAATCATTTTTACACCTATAGATTGGCTTATGTATGGAATTATCTGAAAACTTTAAACAAGTTTAATTTTATACCCAAAGTTTAAGTCAGTGTATTAAGTTATACTTTTAGGTGTAAAATTGTACATTAACTGAAACTTTTTTGGTGTAAATTAGTACGTTGACTGAAATTTTAAATGTAAAATTGAACATTAAAGTGTAAATTAATACACTGACGAAAACTTTTGGTGTAAAATTAAATTTGTTTAAAGTTTTTGGATAATTCCATACATAAGTCAATCTTCGGACAGAAAAATAATAATATCCCGATAATAAATAATAATCAAAATAAGTAAATAGGTAATAGTGATTTTCTGAACAAGTAAAAAGAGGAAGAATGAAGATGCATCCAGTATAGAATTTGATGCTCAAGAAACCAACTAATTCCCGACTTATCTTCCCTTTGTATCCTATTCTACAATACTTGAGTTTCAGTGATGAAATCAATTTCTCAGTTAACATTTTCTTACAGCAGTTTGAATCCAGTGAATCCTAGCAAATAAAATTTACAAAACTACAAACCAACATTTAAATTATTTAATATTTAAAAATACACAAGAATAAGAATATATAATACAGAGATTGCAGGGTGAAACCTGGCCATAATTTAGAACTCCAGAAGACGGGCTCAACTCAATGTTACCGAAACGCTGTAATTCGCCTTTAGAGAAGTTCCCATCTTGTCCGCATTTCATAACATACATATAATCAGTAGGTGAAAAGCTAAATCCAAGATTGTCCCAATCTACGTCGGCTAATTCAATTGTTTCATTGCTGCTGTTTCACAGACACAACATCACATTAAACCAAAACACACCCAACTTCTTCTAATATAAATGAAGGAATCATATAGAGACTAAATGAGACTAAAACAGGCTTGATAGTAAAGGGCTTAGGACTTGATCAAGTCCTGGGAAAATCGGGGTTTTACCTACTCCGATTAAGCCGCTACGGGTGGTTTGGCAGGAAAGTTTCAAACGTTTCCAATAAATATATATCATATATTTCTATGTAACAATGCATTCAAAAGAAAAGAAGCAAACACCGTAAACACAAATTAAATAAAAATTAATTAATTAATAACCTGAGAGAATCAGATAATATGGAAAAATGCTTGAAAGGGGAATCCGTTTGGTTCACATGGTAAGGAGTGAAAACACTTTGCTTTTGGAGCTGCAAAAACTTAAAATATCTTTGTTTAAAAAAAAAATAAAAAAGTAAAAAAAAAAAAAAAATGGAAACAGAGTACATATAGTACAGTGATTGGCACCTTGAGGGAGGAGGGGGGAAGGAAATTACGAGTTTGCCCGGCGGAGTAGAGAGTAGAAGCGTTACGTGAAGAAGGGCAGATGAGGCAATTCGGATGAAGGCCTGCTATCACTGCGCTGCTACTGCTCTCCATTTTTAATTTCTCACACCTGCTCCGAGGGGATCAAGGGCTTTTCGCAGATTCCAATAACCCGAGTGTCTCCTTCTCAGTGCCTGTTTTGGATTTGAACAGAGGTTTTATATATATATTGTCATGCATACACGATTTTACAGAATTTATCACACGATCTATCATATTATTTTTAGAGAGATTTTAGGATTCCATTATTTGATTTATTTGGTAATCTACAATTTCCTCAAAGATATTTTATAATGCAAAGATTTTGTTATTTGTTTTGTTTGGTAACCTACCATTGTTATTTTCAGAAAAAATTATAATGAAATGATTATGTATCAGCCATTAGATTATAATTAAAGGATCTGAGATCAATTAAGTCACATAAATATAAGTCTTTCGATACATTATATCTTTTAATCCTTACCATTCGTTACATTTTCTTTCATCCACACTATTATGCTTATAATATAAATATTCATTCTGCGGATGCTCTCATGGATTTTCTGTGCGAATGGATGGAAAATATTAAAATTTTATCATGTAAATTAAATTCATGTGGATATCTATTGTGATTAAAAAACACACGAATAGAGGTGATTGGAGAGAAAATTCTTTTTTTATTACACTAACAAAAGAATTACAAAGCTTTATATCTCAAGCTTTACAAAAAACTCTCACACCACTTTACTCTCTATTATACCCACGTTTTGGGATTCTTGGGATGATTCTAACAATAGTTTTGGGCTCTTTTTATAGCCCCAGTGCACACGTCTTTGGCAAAACGTGTGTTTGCACACACACAGCTGGCTTTGGTGCATGCATGCTGTGCATGCTTTCGGCGCCAAAGCTGCCTTCAATTTTCTTTGCTCATTTGCAGCTGGTCACAACAAATCTCCCCCTCGGTGAAGATTTTCCCAAAAATCTGAGCCGACCATCAATCATCCAAATCGGATCCTCCCCTGGCTGCATCTGTATGACTGCCTACGTACCCTGAGTTGGGATCAAGCCAATCGTAGTTCTCTGTATCTCCCCACTCTGACTATGTGGAGAGTTTTGTCATCCCGGCTATGGCACGACAGATTTCAAGCTTCTATTTCGGCAAAACCTTCGTGAACATATCGGCACCGTTGTCGTCGGTGTGAATTTTCCTGAGTTCTATCAGCCTTGAGCTCAGGACGTCCCGTATCCAGTGATACCTCACATCGATATGTTTTGACCTTGAATGAAAGGTGGAATTTTTACCGAGGTAGATAACACCCTGGCTATCGCAGTACAAAGTGTACTTCTCCTGCTTGAAACCCAAATCCTGGACGAATGTCTTCATCCACAGCAATTCCTTGCAAGCTTCTGTCATTGCAATGAATTCTGCCTCTATTGTAGAAAGTGCAACACATATCTGCAACCTCGACTTCCATGCCACAACTCCTTCTGAGAGAGTAATCAGATACCCCGAAGTAGACTTTCGGGTATCCACATCTCCTGCCATATCTGAATCGGTGTAGCTCATCAACACTGGCTTGACACTGCTTCCAAAACATAGTCTCATCTTGGATGTGCCTCGTAGATACCTCATTATCCATTTGACAGATGAAGCAGCATTGACACTATGAAACTAGCAAACAACCAATCCATTCACACGACTTCTATTTCGAGATCAACGCGCTACGAACGGAGTCAATAAAGAATCCACGACTGATTGAATCAGCATGTATCTCAGGTTTAGAGACCTTCAAAAACGTACTTTCCCCAATTATATCTTCCAAATCATCCACACTAAAAATCCACCCCTCTCCTCCAAAGAATGGTTCTCTGCCTGAACAGACAGATCGTCAAATGGCGACGTATATAAAGAAGTGGCCGGTTCCACACAAACTGAATTGCTTTCTCGAGTTGTTGTTGCCGAAGCTGAGCTTAAACATTGAGTTTGAGATAGCAAGAGGTAGCTCAGAGTTGGAACAAAGAATGCTAAGTAATGCTAAACGTTAGTGTTCTTTTCCTGGGTTTGACATAAACCGGCTGACCAATCCAACTGCGTGTACTAAGTCTGGCCTCGTGCACACCATGACATACATTAGACTTCCCACTGCTGAGGTGTATGGAACCTATTTCATTTCCCCATTCCCTGTCTCAGTAGAGGGACTCTGCTCCATACTCAATCTAAAGTGGGTAGCAAGAGGAGTGTTAACCGTTTTAGCCTTGTCCATCTGGAATCTCTGAAGTACTTTCTCGATGTACTCCTCCTGTGACAAGTATAGCCTCCTGGCTTTCCGATCACGACCGATCCTGATGCCAAGAATCAGTTTAGCTGGCCCCAAGTCTTTCATCTCAAAAGACTTACTCAGTTGCTGCTTCAAATTATCAATCCTCGATTGATTCCGGCCAACTATCAACATATCATCTACATACAGCAGTAAGATGATAAAATCATCGTCAGAAAACTTCTGAACGAAAACACAATGGTCTGAAGTGGTAATCTTGTATCCTTGCTCCCCTATAACTGACTCAAACTTCACGTACCACTGTCTCGGTGTCTGTTTCAAACCGTAGAGGATTTTCCTGAGTCTGCACATAGTCCTCTTTCCCGCTGACTCTGAAGCCTTCTGGTTGTTCCATGTAAATTTCTTCTTCCAGATCTCCGTGAAGAAATGCGGTCTTGACATCCATCTGCTCAAATTCCAGGTCGAGGCTTGCTGCTAAGCTGAGTACCACTCTGATGGATGACATCTTCACAATTGGAGATAAGATTTCATCGAATTCAATGCCTTTCCTCTGATTGAATCCCTTGACAACTAGTCTGGCTTTGTACCGGGGTTGTGAAGTATGCTCTTGTTGCTTCACCCTGTACACCCATTTGTTCTTCAAAGCCCGTTTGCCTCTTGGCAATTTCACCAACTCAAAAGTGTGATTGTCATGCAAAGATTTCATCTCATCTTGCATTGCTTCCTCCCACTTTTCTCTGTCTTCTGTTTCCACAGCCTCCTGGTAGCTCTCGGGTTCTCCCCCGTCAGTAAGCAGTACATACTCATATGTAGAGTATTTGGTTGAAGGTCGCCTCTCTCTGTCAGACCTTCTCTGTGGAACTGTTGGTGTAGCTTTTGGTACTGGTGGTTGATCATGATCATCATCTCTTGGAACTTCATCACATGTACCCTCCTGTCTGGGAACCTCATCTTCAACTCGTACTGGCACCAGTGTATGAGGTTCTGGATTCACATTTCTGTATTGCTGGGGCATTGTCTTCATCTCCTTCCGGATATCTTCTATGGTCTGGTCTTCAACAAAGACAACATCTCGGCTCCTGACGATCTTCTTCTCCACAGGATCATACAGTTTGTAGTCGAAATCATCCTGACCATAGCCAATAAAGACACATTGGCGCGTCTTTGCATCAAGCTTGGATCTCTCGTCCTTTGGGATGTGTACATAAGCTTTGCACCCAAAGACATGCAAGTGTTCATAAGACACTTCTTTACCTGTCCAAGCTTGGTTATGAACATTACCTTTCAGTGCGACCGCTGGGGACATGTTCAAAACATGTAATGTTGTGTTGAGTGCCTCCCCCCAGTGGCGTATCCAGAAATTTTGGTCAGTGGGGGCGAAAATTTTTCTTACCAAAATAATATATAATGAATTCATACATATTTTTTGAAATTACAAGATGATCCTTATACTTTTGGAAATTATAAAATAACCCCTAATTTTTAAACTTATAAAATAACCCAAAATTTTCATAATTATATTTTTATCCAAAATTTTTAAAAATACCAATTTACCCTAAAAATTTAAGTAAAAATTTATTTTTAAAATTATGTATTTTAAGTTTATGTAGTATATTATATACTAAATTTCCGCTAATTTATTGTAGATTTAACCATTTTTTTAATTAAATTATTAAAAGCCTAGTGCTAAAACGCAATATTTGTGCTTTGAACAACTAAATATATACAAAATAATTATATTTATATTAATATGTGAATATTTTACACATAACAACTATACACGATGTGGTTTAGTAAAAGAATCACTACAAATATATCAATAAATTAGAAGATCAATAACCAAACCTAAGTATAAATATAGTTATTTTTATTTAAATGGAATGGAATCCCTATTCTTTTGCAAATGGAAAAACACATAAATGAGTGGATTTAGAATGAAAAATAGTCAATTATCTATACACATACAAATTAAATATAATTATTTTAGATATGTTTAAGAAATAAGGTTGATGTACAAATGTATTGGAATTTTTTTAACTAATTTGGGTTTGGGCCTACATATTATATTAAAAAAATACAACTCAAAAAATTAATAAATAATATATTTATGGGTGTTATTTAATTATTTAGATTTTCTAATATATATATATATATATAATATATATATATATATATAATATATATATATATATATATATATATAATTTTAAAAAAAAAATTAGTGGTGCCAGTGGGGGAAACTGCCCCCACTGGTCACCAAGTGGCTCCGCCACTGCCTCCCCCCAAAATGTCTTCGGCAGCTTAGCTTGTGACAGCAAGCTTCTGACCTTTTCGCACAAGGTTCTGTTCATCCTCTCAGCTAGGCCATTCAGCTGAGGTGTCTTCGGAGGTGTCGTTTGATGTCGAATTCCTTGCATCTTGCAGTACTGATCAAACGGACCTCTGTATTCTCCACCGTTATATATTCTGATGCACTTCAGTTTCTTGCCGGTTTCTCTCTCCACCAAAGCATGAAACTCCTTGAACACTCTTAGCACTTGATCTTTTCTCCTCAAGGTGTATGCCCAGATCTTCCTTAAATGATCATCAATGAATGTCACAAAGTAAAGTGACCCACCAAGTGTTCGTGTCTGCATCAGACCGCATACATCTGAATGTATGAGATCTAGTACCTCCAGTTTCCGTTGAGGCGGGGAGCTCTGGAATGACACTCTGTTCTGCTTTCCAGCCATGCAGTGTTCACACTTCCGTAAGTGTGAGTTCTTCAATTCGGGAAGAACATTCCGCCTGCGTAGCATCTCCATCCCCGTTTGACTCATGTGACCGAGCTTTTTGTGTCATAGCTCGGCTGCCTCATTACTGTTAACTGTATTTATGCTACTATTTGAAAGCTTAGCATGCATCAAATACAGAGTTGAGTCTTTCTTACCTCGTGCCACCACCATTGATCCTTTAGTTAGCTTCCAGGTGCCGTCACTAAAGGTGCTGCAGAAACCTTATCATCCAGCTTGCCTGTTGAGATTAGGTTTAACCGGATGTCTGGGATGTGCTTGACTCCCTTCAACACTAGCTTTGTCCCGTTCTCTGTTTCAAGGCAGATGTCTCCAATACCGACGACTTTGGACTGTCTGTCATTCCACATCCTTACAGCACCATAGTCCCCTGGTGTGTAAGATGAAAAGAAGTCTCTGTGAGATGTGGCGTGTATGGAGGCGCCACTATCTATCACCCAACTGGTCTCGTCGCTGGCAAGATTCACAACATCTTCTTCATATATTATGCAGAAGTCTTTGGAGGTTTTCTCGGTGGTAGTAGCAACTCTTTCTTGGTTAGAGTCACCATCTCTCATGGACTGCTCGTTCTTCAGTTTGTAGCAATCCCGCTTCATATGGCCTTTCTTTTTGCAATGATAGCACTCAATATCTCTATTTCTTGACTTACCTCGGTTCTTGTCTGATCTCCATGGGCCTCGGCTTTTACTCCTCCCCCTTCTCGTGTTCTTCTCCGCACTAGAGCTCCTGAGGTTGAGGTTGATGCTGACTCCTGCATTCTCGTCCTCTTTTCTGCATCGAAGATCCTGGTTTTCGCCATCTCCATAGTGACTTTCCCATCTGCGGCTGAATTTATCACCGTAGATCTGAACGTTTCCAATGATTCTGGTAACATATTAAGGAGTATTAGGCCATTTACCTCATCACTGAAGTCTATGCCCAATCCAGACAGTTCTTTCATTGTTCTGAGGAAATCGTTGATATGGTCCGCCACAGCTGTACCTTCTTGGTATTTCAACTCCATCATCTTCTTGATGTAGTACAGCTTGTTTTTTCCAGTCTTTGCTCGGAAAAGCTCCTCCAGCTTTCCCCATAAGACATGTGCATTTGTTTCTTCACTGACATAGTTGACGATACTATCGTCGATCCACTGACGAATAGCACTGCATGTTTTCTGGTGAAGATTAGCTCATTTCTCATCGGTCATTCCTCCTGGTTTTTGCTCCAGAAATACTGATCCATCATAGTCTTTCACATACAGAATGTCTTTCATCCTTCATCTCCATGTGAAATAGTTTGTACTGGTTAACAAAACCATTTTTCTGTTGCCCCCTTCCATCACAAAAAATTCTAAGCAGAATTTCAAAAAACGGACCTCACTGTTGCGTCCAGAATGGTCGAAAATGGTGGAAATGATACTTCGTTTGTCAAAATCTGACACAAGGACCAAATTGTAAATTTCAAAAATTACAGGGATCAAAGTGCAATTTCCAAAAGTTCAGGGGCCAAAGTGCAATTATGGAAAAGTTCAGGGACTAAATTGCAATTTCCAAAAGTTCAGGGACTAATTGAAATTTTCTGAAAGTATAGGAGCTAAATTGTAATTTCCAGAAAGTTCAGGGACCTATCTAAAATTTACCAGACACCGCTGACGTGGCAGTTCTGCTGACGTGGCAGACACGTGGCGCTGACTGGATGCACACGTGGTTGCTGACTGGTCTGCTGACGTGGACTGCTGACTGGGCTGCTGACTGTGCAGGTTTCGCTGACGTGGCGATGACTGTGCTCTGACTGGGCGCTGACGTGTCGCCACGTGTATCGTCTTCTTCCTTGGAACGCGCGTGCTGCGTGTGCTGCGAATGGAGGCGCGTGTGGCAGAGACTGTGAGGCGCGTGCGGTGCGTGACAACTGCTGGGACCTCCGTTTGATCGCCAGAAAATACCACTGTGCTCGTCTCGCCGTGAAAAGTCCGATGGTATGCTCAAAATCGATTTTCGACAACTTTCGTCGGAACCGACTTTCCGAAGCGAAGCTCTGTTTCAGAGTTTCGGGATCCCTCCGAGTAACCTTAGCTCTGATACCACTTGTTGTGATTAAAAAACACACGAATAGAGGTGATTGGAGAGAAAATTTTTCTTTTATTACACTAACAAAAGAATTACAAAGCTTTATAACTCAAGCTTTGCAAAATACTCTCACACCACTTTACTCTCTATTATACTCATATTTTGGGATTCTTGGGATGATTCTAACAATGGTTTTGGGCTCTTTTTATAGCCCTAGTGCACACATCTTTGGCAAAACGTGTATTTGCACACACACAGCTGGCTTTGGTGCATGCATGTTGTGCATGCTTTCGACGCCAAAGCTGTCTTCAATTTTTTTTGCTCCTTTGCAGCTGGTCACCACAATATCTATATAAGAGAAAAATTATTTGTGTATATATATTAATTTCATAAAAAAAAATTCAGAATTTTTGTTATGATATAATTGCAGAATGATTGAGCATTCACTTTGACTATCACCAAATAGTGAACTGTCATTATATCCGAAGTACATTCTTTCGTCATAGGAGTCTTGCTTTTGTGTGTGAATTTATTGGATACTAAAAATTAACATTATTTCATTTATTTTATAATATAATTTATAAAACTTATTCATTAAAATAATTTTATAATTTTTAATAAAAATTTTCATTGAAAATTAAATACTTACAAACTTTTTGTTAAAAGCAAGAGCCAAACTCTTAGGGAGGAGAATCATTGCTGGCTAACAATAAAATTTGTCATATTCATTCTAAAATGTTAATATTGTCTTTAGTGCATAACACATTCTTATAATTAGTCCCTAACGGATGTGACTTAATGGTATATGATTCAGAAATTGACTTTCAAGTGCTGGATTCAAATCTATAGTATATTTCTTATAAAAATCTGGAATACTTGGAAATTTTATCAACTACGTTTAAACCTGAAAGAGATGATTTGACAGTAGAATTTCCAATGATTTCAAAAAAAAAAAACATTCTTACAACTAATGAAGTTCATTTATATAAAACAATTAACTAACCAACATTATATCTCCCCAACAATTTCAAGGAGAGAACTGATATCCACAAAAGTAATTTAGACTCTTTTTTGGTTGTGATTTGACTGTATTTTGATAACAACAAAGTTAAATGTTTGATTGATAATAAAAAATTACGAATACTATTTCTTTTAAAAATTGAACTTTTTAAAAAATTAAAAGTCACCATTAAAATATTAGAATATTAGAAAAGAACATCGGAATTATTTTTAGCATAAAATAAAATTACATAACACCGTTTGTAAACCACAATTTCTTCAAAAAAGCTTTTTTAACCCACAAGCCATAATACAAGCAAAATATTAACCACCAACTTCCTTGAAGAGAAACCCCACACATAGGAAAGATCATATCATATAGGATGGACAAAAAATTTACAAATTTCTCACAATATTACTTTTAGCTAAATCATCTACAATTTAGGACAACCTAAAGAGCAGTCGCAAATCATTTCAACTAAAATCATCTGCATGTTAACGACTTTCAGTATCCTGTATCGCATCCAAAAGACGAGATAGTTATTAGCAGACACATTTACTAAGTATACCATCGCTCGACAAATAAGATTAAAACCAGAAAAAGCAGAAAGGTACCTCAGTGCAAAGCCAAGACAAGCCAGCTACAGCATACAAGCAATAAAGTATAGTCGCATCAACATTCTACATCTTCTGTTTTGATCTTGTCCTATTTGCAATTAGCTCCTCCTTAACATTGTCGGATTGGACAATCTCGTGTTCTTTCAACTTGTGGTCTTCCATTTCATTCTGAGATTGCAAGAAGTCATTAAAAAAAAAGTAAAAAAGAAAATATGAGGAAAAAGCAATACTTCGAATTCCTTGATGATGATGCAAGACAGAGATGGAGATTGGTATTTTACTTGTCGGTCTAGTTAAGAGGGTTTGAAAAGAATAAATGTATCAGGATTCAAGGCACAAACACGTAAATAGATAATGCGGAAATACGAAATGTGACCGAGTATCATAAGCCAAACTATATATAATAAAAAAAGATGTGCAGATTGGAAATATCTTAGAACCTTGGTTGTTACCTGAGCCTGAGCCTGAGCCTGACCACTCCGGGTAAGTTCTTTAATCTTTCCCATCTCTTTTTCTTGTACCACTCCCACTGTCTCAGATTGACTAGGAAAGACGATGCTATCTGTATGGGCAGGAGCTGAATGACCATTTCTACCTCCAACTTCAAGAATATCTTGAACTGATTCTGCTACAGAACTCTGCAAACCATCTATTTTTCCTTGATTGACGAAGTTTTCAGCATCAGTCATTTCACAACTCACTTCTGAAATCTTTATCATTTTATGTACAATTAGTACACTGTCCTCTTCATTACCTACTAAAGTGTGACTGCTTGAAGTCAATGTATGCTGATCCTGTGGAACATTTGACAGTTCTGCAACTTCACTGGGAACAAATACATCAAATTGTTACATTACAACCAACTGCATGCATTGAGATACAATATATAAACAGATAACAAATTAAACAAATTGATTTTAGAGGTAAAGTGTCATACCCATGGTTAATGGCCTCTTCGGATGAATTTCCAGGAAAATATTCTCGTTGCCTCATCCTCTTATTGTTTTGCCTTTGCTCTAATGGATCATCACAAACTATATCAACCCTTCTTTTCCGATAAGCATGACTACCATCTTCAGACATTGATTGTTCGAACGTTTCAGTAGCATCTTTCTTGTTTTCAGATTCCAAATCACGTGTTCCTTTTACAACCTTAACTTCAGAGGGCACTTCAAGTATCACTTTTGGCTCTCCAAAAGAATATCTCACAGGCTGCCTCTTCCCAGATTTAATAGTCAAGCTAGCATCTTCATGGTCAGACATTGGAGGCTTTTCTTCATCATTATCTGCGGGCTTCTCAGCTGAATGTTTAAAAAGTAAATCAGCACACCGCTTGATCCATGAGAAGCGAGCAGGACTGGGAGGAGAAGCACCAGCAGCCTTTTGTACAGGAGGAGAATCGAACCCATTGCCATTGTTGGTAACACCAAACTTCTGCTCTGAACCCAAATCAGCACGTGCTACACTAGTTTGATGATTCAAATATCTATTTGCAGAAATTTTCTGTTGGGTATGCTCCAGCCCAGAACGTTGCATATCACTGACTGCCATATAATCTATGGCAATTTTCAAATCTTCCAACTTCTTCAGGCGTTCAGTCTCAGCTTGAATCTCTTCTCTATCAGCATGCAGCAATTGTCTCTGTTTTTCTAATTTCTGCCTCTGCACTTTCAGTTCCTCAATGAAATCATTTAGCTCAGCCCATTCCCTATCCCTCCTCTGACGGTCCAAATTAATCTCCATTCTCTCAGCATCAAGCCTCTTCATTTCTAAAGTGACATGCTCCAACTCTTTCTCTGCTTTTTCCTTGAGTGAGTTAATATACTGAAGTTCTCTTGTTTTTTCTTCCTCAAATGCCTTCTCTCTTTCCCTCAAAGAACTTTCTAATTCTTCACGCCTTTTCTCAATACGACTCTCCAAATCCCTCTTTTGCATGTCAGTGCCTAATAAGAAATCTGCACGTTCTTGTTGAATTTTGGTGAACCATTCAGAATGTTCATAAACCATCTTGTTCATAAATTCTTCTCTCTCACGATTTAGAGAATCAACATCACGTTTATGTTGATCTCTCATTGCATCCCTTTCTTGCCTCAAGCTATCACGCTCATCCTTTAGAAACTTAGAAACAGCCTCCCTCTCAACAGCAACATGTTCTGCCACCTTCCGTAGCTCTTCTCGTTTTTCATCAATCATTTCCCACTCAGCTTCAAACTTTGCCTTCTCCACTTGAAGTTTATCTGCCTCAGCCATTAGCTCCAGCTTTTGAGCCCTAACCGCATCAAGCTCTTCTTTAAGTTTCATCTCGAGAACTGATAATTCATCTGACTCACTTTTCATGGCCTCTAGTTTCTCCTTTGCATAATTGACTTGTTTATTTTTCTCATCCAGAGAAGACAGAGACTTCTGAAGGTCCAACTTAATTTTGTTAACCTCCTCTTTTTCCTTTTGTAAAAGTGATATCTTCAGATCCATCTCCTTTTCAGAAACAATCAGTTTTTTTTCTTTCTCATCAAGTAGATGTGCTCTCTCTACCAAATCCTTCTCTTTTTCCACCAATGCCCTTGAGTGAACTTCCAAGTCATTTTCCCTTTCCAAGAGCGAGTTCTCCCGCTGGCTAACATCCAAATCCCTCAACTCCCAAGCCCGTCTCTTGTTCTCAATTTCAACTTCCACCAATCTGTACTTTCTCTCCAGCTCAGCTTCAAATTCAGACTTCTTCACTGTCAAAGCAGATTCATGATTGGCAATAACCTTTTGAATTTCAATCTGCATTGTTCACAAAAAATTAAATTAAAAAAGCTGCACAAGTAATTGGATTCATTCTTCAAAACGTGAAAAGCCAATGAAGCACAAAACATTCAATATAACACGCAACACTCAAAGAAGTAAATAATAAAAGTTGGGATCTCACTCTACATTTATTCCAAAGAAAAGAGCAGGTAAAACCAAATAACTCACAGATTCCTTGCTTGCGAGTTTTTCTTGCGAAACAAGTAGCTCCTGCTCTTTCTTTTGCAGCAAAGCTTCCCTCTCAATAACAGCCTGTGTGCATTCAAATAGGAAAGTCATATTTTTATATACTTTCCATTAAAGACGACATGAAAATAAGTTAACCCCAAAATAGTTTCTAAAAAATTTAAAAATAATCTTAAAAACCTGTTCTCTTTTCGAGAGGAAAGCAGCAGTCAGCTCCGAGTTATATTTCTCTTCATTCAGGGCTCTGAGTTTCTCCTCAACATTCGTTCTTGAAGCCTCTAACTCTCTCTCTTTTCGGCTTAAATCCTGTGATTTACTTAAGATATGATCTTCTCTTTCATTAAGCGATGTTTGTGCATCAAGCAATCTTTCATGTTCTTGCTGCAAAATCTTCTTCCTTTCGCTTAATGATTGCCTCTCATGAATAATCTCTCTCTCTTTCTCTTCACATCTAAGACATGGCAAGAACGTTAATTTATACATACAGTATAGGAGCAGCTTTCAAACTTAGGGCGGTTGTGTCCTTATGGAAGCATATGTTTTTGGCCCATGTGAGCTTGCAATTTCATTCGCTATAGCAGTGTTTTTGGCCCATGTGAGCTTGCAATTTCTTCCTAAATTACTATTAGTTTTTGCATACTCATTCAAACATAGCACTAGAACACATGGCCTTTAGTTAAAGATCACTATTCGCATACATGATGTTCTATAGAAAGTGACAAAGTTGGTTCAAACATCACCATGATTTTAAAATGAATAAGCAAATGAATAGACGGCAGAAGAAGGTCTCAGCAGAAGTTAAATTCACAACAAGACTTCAAAAATATTATAAGGAATATCCACGGAAAATAGCCGCATAAAGTTGAATCAAACATCACCAGGATTTTAAAATAAATAAAAATATGGAAGAATAATGCCTCAGCAGAAGTTAATTTCACAACAAGACTTAAAAAAAAATAGTTCACTTGACTAGCCCAATTGGATGGTCAAAGATTAAATGAGTAGCTTGTCTATTAGCTAAGCTGAAATCTGTACTGCATGCAATAAAGCCAGGACCTTCTACAATCCCATTTCCTCAAATGTATGTGAAAATGTGAAAAAGGACTGCAGTAAATGACCTTTTTTTTACTCAGCCAAACAAACCCATATTTATTAACATTAGGTCCATTAACCTAACCCTACTCACCAACACTCTGAAAGTAGCACAAAGAAGATGAATAAACACATACTCAGACTTGAAAGATGCAATTTTCCGAGAGAGATCGTCTTCACGTGCTTCGACTTCCTGTAACTTTCTTCCCGCAGATCGATGATATCTGCTAGCTTCGGCTTGTAAAGATTCTGCAGCATGCAACTTTGCCTCAGCTTCTACAAACTTCTTCTGAGCATCTTCTACCATACGGCGTGCTTCAGTAAATTTACTGTCGGCCACAACCTTCGTTTCAGCATATTCTGCGCGCATCTCATGCATGGTCTTCTCAATCTAAAACAATTCAGACAACAGGTAATAGCAATTGTAAGGAAGTCTGCAAAAGAATAATTTACTTTAACTAAAGGAAGATCGCAAATTGCATCTTACGCTAGCTAAACACTCTTTCTCAATTCTTAAAGCCTTCTTCATATTCTCTTCTCGTTTCTTCGCTTCAGCTATCTCAGATAAGTGAGAAGCTTGGTCATGCTTATGAACGAGTTCAGCAGCCTCTGCAGAGGCTTTAATTTGCTCATGCTTGGAGGCCAACTCCTTCCTTTCTAATATGAGAAGGCCCATGTGATGCTGGTGCTCAAATATCTACAAAAGTAACACTTGTGTCAGATAACAAACAACGAAAATTACTAGAACAGCATATGCACAATAAGATAAAAGTAAAACATGTACGGAGTATGAGCACCTAAGCAATAAGACAATACTTCAACAGTTATTTACCGCAAAAACTGATTTGTTGTATGCAAAAGCAAAAACAAATTCATGATTAACAACTAAACATTTGAAAGGGCCAACCAAATATGCATAAAACAATGTATCTTCCCTTGCAAAACACTCAAAAATCTCACCAAAGAAACAATATAAAAGAGCCTCATTAGTCAATAGTCATCAATATGAAACCATTTTAATGAAAAAGAAAACTACTTTGTATATGGAAAAAATAAGGAGTGCATTTATAAAACACCAATCTTAAACATTTTGGAACCAAATGAATCGAAATTCCTGTTAAATACCACTGTCACTGTCTTAATCAAGATAACAATGCCTTTCAAAGTTATTGGCTAGTCCAACACCTTGAAACAAATATCTCTAGTTATGTATCATCAAACTTATGTGATTCAAGATCAAGCAGTTAGTAGTTACTGTACTCAGGATATTAATTAACATTTAATAACACACATACAATTACTATATAAAATCCAAAAGAATATATCCATTCTCAAGTACCATAGTTTCCCAAACAAAAAAGGCATTTAAAACATTTTCTAGAATCTAGATACAGGATTGCCTCAAATTATCCATTTGCAGACAAACACAATCTAGTTAAAGAAGGAAAAAAAAACCTACAATAGTCAATATAATTAATTAGCCAAAATATCGACAGTGTTTGCAGACAAGAATTCAGCTTCCCTGTCCAAACAACCCGTTCTCATATATAGCATGTGAGAATTAATACTACAAAGCGTCACTATCTCAGCACTCGGAACTGTTAATATACAATATGAGGATTACATTAATGCAAACCTTAAAAGAAACCCATTTAAACAATCATACTATAATGTAACCGGCAATATAAATATATAAATATATATATATAATTCTGAAAACCAACTATATTTACTTTCCTTGCACTAATATTAAACATGAAAGCCACACACTTGAATCGGGCTTCTTTTCAGAAAGAACTGAAAATGATTTTTTTTTTTTTATTTCAAATTCTATCCGACTCTTGAAAATTCGATTTTTTTGACTTCCTAGGAACTCAGCAAACAATTAAAAAAACATACCAAAGAATGAATAAATAAATAAATAAATAAAAACAACTTAAGAATTGAAACTTTTAAATGAAATGATATCAACAAACCTCGGTTTCAAGCTTAGCAATATAAGCGATGAGAGCAGCTTTATCTCTCCGTTTAATAGATTCTTCATCAAGTCCGGCCTCTTTGAGCCGCTTCCAGATCGTATCATCAGTCAAATGACTCTGTAAAACCCTCGAACTCGGCGTGATCGCGAGCCGCCCCGAGCTAGGACTGGCCATCGCAACCAATAAAAAAGAAGCCCTGGATTCTGAGATCCGGCGCCGTTTCAGTGACTGGTAAAGCTTACTCTTCACGTTTTTTGTTTTTGTTTTCTTGAACTTCTTTTTAGCTTTTGCCTTTTGCTTTATCTTCAGAGAACGAGAGTAGTGAGTTGAGTCGCTTTACTAACTCCAGTAAATAAAATAATAAATAATAGAGCACTGAGTTGTTTTTGCCGAGTTGATAAAAAAAATAAAAACAAAACAGCGGGACTAGGTTTTGACTTTTGACTTTTTTTTGAGGAGGGAAAATGCGTTGTGCGTGGTTATTTATTTAGTTTTTTTTCCATATTAATAAGTATTTTACAGTGATTTACTGAGTAATTATAAAAAAATTAGAAATTAAATGAGTAATTATATAAAAAAAAAAGGAATTTAATGAGTAATTATTATAAAATAAATTAGGGATCTTATGTATTAAGGTCGTTTAGGGTGTTTCCTTTTTAATTTTTTTAAAAATATTATTTAACCTCATGTTAACTCAATCCCTCTCTAAGTTTTAAAAAATTTTGAATTTCTTTTTTAAAGGTAAGGGTCTAGAAGCGAGCAAGACACAAATTCATTTTTGGGAAATTATCATGAATTAATTTTTTACAATCTCGAATGCTAACAAATACAATGTCGTTTCATCGTATAATGGATCTTTTTGATTGTAAATATTATTATTTATATTTTCTTTGAAAAACGAAAAAAAAAATGAAAATTTATTTTATTTGTTTTAAATTTTTTTTTTTTGAAATATTAAGGTATATAACTTGCATTCAAAATTAGTTATGATTTAACATAAAACCCATATAATTTACGTGTAAAATATCTCTTTTATATAATTTGGAGCAGACATATGATATGTGAGTATAAACCGAGAGTAAAAATATATTTTTGTTATCAAATTTTAAACCGATTCCAAACAAAATTAAATTTTAACTGGTAAACGTTATTTTTTAATCACTTACATTGACAAGAACTTAAATATATAAAAATTAGATTTTTTTTTTTTGGGGGGTTTAGGCCGCCTTTTATTGAATATTAAATATTAGATTTAAATGGAGATTTTGGGTCTTGAGATGGAAACAAAAAATTGACAGTCAACGCTCCACGTCTTCTATGCTAACTAAATAAAGATATCTTAAGACTGATTGGTTGGCCGAATCTGCACTGAAAATCTTTTTATTTAAAAAACAAATTACTTCTTTCATTGCAGATCACTTCCTCTAATTTTCAAAAATCATTCCAATAAATAAAATTAACTAAAATTTCATTAATAATTTCGACAAAAAAAGTTAAACAAATTAATATCAATAATAAATTTGCAGAGATTAAAACATTATGAATTTCTTTCAATTTAAAATCAGATACAACAGGCCAACTAGTTAATAAAATAATGTATTGATCACTTATTCAAATAGGGATGATGATTTTTTTAATCTTATAAATTTTGTATTTTTTACAATAAAGTCTTAAACGATTTTTTTTTTTTTTTACATTTTATAATATAATCTTATTAATGAGTAAGTATCATCTCGTTAATTCTAGCCCGTTAACCCAAAAAATCACAAGTGTGATAATTTTTTAAAATAGAGCGGCTTTTGTTAAAATGATATTTACTCACTCATAAAAATAAATTATTTAAAAAATATTAGAGTTGATGGTAAAAAACACAAAATTTATAAAATTAAAAAATGGTCATGCCTGTTGAAAATAGTTGGATTGGTGAAATTTGATAAGTTGGGGATGTTGCTTTTAGGTGTGTTGAATGAAGTTGTTGCTTTAATTGTTGGTTAGTGTTGAGTTGTTTTGTCCGATTAATCTTATGCTTTATATAAAATAACCAAAAAAAAAAAAAAAAAATTGATGGTGAAGATCCTACGCTTAGATTGTATCCTTGTCATATCATCTAAATTGTTAAAAATAATATAAAAAAAAAAATTATAATGTATATGGAAATTAGGGAACGAATCAAGTATGACATTTAATTAACGGATATAAAAAATTATATACGTCCTAATTCTAATATATCAAGACCTCGTGTTTATAGACGTTGAATTTCGTCTTCAACTTACCATCGAGAATTTGTATGTTGAGGCACCAGCAGTCATGCAAAACAAATACAAAGTGAACGTAGAGTAATTACTCACCGGTGTGGTGGATGCCGTAGGTATATGAGTGAAGCGAGGTTTACCGTTATACCTATGACGTCGACAACTACTACACTATTGGGCTCGCAGCTCGTAGAGAGTACGGATAATCCCACGGGGGACTAATAAGAGAATAATAGAATCGTCGCCTGGTATGAAACACTGGAAATGATTTAAAATCATACTACACCCATCGCAAGGTCCGACCTTAAACACGTTTGGGTTCAGAATGGCCTCTTATTGATGCCAGTATAATATTTACGCTTAGGGGTGTGCATTAATTGGTTTTAACCGATTAACCGAACCGTTCCGACCCATTTTTTTATAACAGTTCGGTTATTGTGATTAAATCGGTTTTTACGGTTAAAATTTTTAACTTTTTCGGTTATTCGGTTCGGTTATACGAAGGTTCGGTTACAGTTATGAGATTCGTATAACCGAACCGACCGATTAACCGAAATATATACATGCTTCAAAACCCTAAATAAGTAAATAACAAAATTTCATAGACCGATTGTTAGATAAATTGTTAAAACCAAAAATTATTAAATTATTGGCTATTAAGAAACCCAAAATTTCATAATATTGGGTTAAATATTAAATTTGATGAATATGAATTTATATTTGTGTTAAATTGCTTTGTTGAATGTTGAGTTGATGAATTTATATTTGTTGGACTGGTTAATAACAGAATTAACCAAAACCGACTGAAATATAATGGTTAAATTGGTTAATGGTTATGTGTCATAATATGGTTAAATCGGTTACATATTTACTTAACCGAAAAATTTTGGTTCGGTTAAAAAATTAAGGATTAACTGACCGAACCGACCAATGCACACCCCTATTTACGCTTAAAAGAGGTATCATCATATCTTATAATGTAATTTCACACACAAAAGCAATTTAAAGGCATACAACTTGCGCAAAGCATGAAAATAAAAATGCGATAAATAAACGAAGTTTAAACGTGCGAAATTTAAAATATATAAACGAAATTACAAGGCCACAATAATAAATAAAATATTGATAATATAAGTCATGCATTCAATGAGCCTAGTCTCGGAGAAGCCTGACCGGATGTGGCCGTGGTCGACTGGATATTATATACATGTCCGGTCGGACTTACTGGAAGTTTGGCCGGACGTACTGCGTAACTCAGAAACACAGGATCTCAATAACATCAGGTAAAATAGCGTTATAAAAAATAAATGATGATGATTCAAACAATGAGATAATAAAGATTCCAATAATGACAAATAAACTACCACAACAACAATTAAACAGACTGAAACATGCATTCGGTGGGTCTGGCCTTGAAGAGGCCTGGCCGGATGTGGCCGTGGTCGGTTAGATATCATATGAATGTCCGGACAGACCTACTAGAAGTATGGCCAGATGTTATGTGCAATTCAGAAACATATAATCATGATAACAACAAAATGAATATCATCAGAAAAGTTACAGAAGCGAAATGACATGGTGAACAATAATTTACAACAGTCTCAAATAATCAAAATAGTAAGCAGACAATTGATCCGGACGTATGATTCCCCTTTGGTATAACAGATGAAAACACGAATATAAACAGAGCATGACATGTATATTATCAACTAAAGCATGAGAACGAAACAATTAAACATGCAAAAACTAACGTTAACGAGTAACATAAAAGTAACTGAACATGCAATTAACTAAAGAAAGTAGTAAACAAGGCATGACATGTTTATAGGCGACCGAATGTGTATGCATGTCCGACCGGATATATATACATCCGGTCGGAGATACTGTGTCAAAAATAGAATCTCAAATACGCATAAATATTAAGAATGGTGCCCTTAGGTCGTACATTTTTCCACGTAGTTTGGCTCTGAAGACGCATCTGAATATCAGGTCGCTGCTTGATTCACACCAGGGAATGTGGAACTTTAAAGATGAATGACTTAAATTCTCTATTTTCTCTCAAAGGCTTTTTGGAATTTTAGGGTTTCTCACTCTAATTTTTCCAAAACCTTATCAAAACTCTCTAGTTTCTAGCCTTTTGTGAAAGGATATGACCCATTTTTTATAGTGAAATTGATGGGTCGGAGGTTGGGAGAGGGAGCAGGATCCCCCTTCCTCCAATCTATCTGAGTGATTGGCAATCAAAACGTCAAACATAACTCGAACTATGTCTGTTCGGATAATATAGGATTTGGGATGTACCTTCAGCCGAACGTAATCAAGCCCGTGATTCCAGCTGTTTTAATTTTGCATGTGTCCTGACTATTGAGATATATGCCCAAGAGCATAATGTAATATGTAAATGAGATTATATTTTAAGTAATAATCAATGTGGTTATTCATTTATTAAAATGTTGATTTTAAAGTAGCATATTATAAATTATCATATATGCCCTTGGATACTAAATGTACTTTCAGACTTAGTATATAAGTGTTATACACAAGAGGATTTAAATATGAAATTAGTAATCCTAAATAATCCGTAGAAAGCAAACGAAGACGGACACTTTGTTTGTGGTTTATCTACAGCTGCGGTCCATTCCATATTGTATGACGACTTTGATTCGGGTTCGTTCATGTGGTGATATGGAAATGGAGGCACCTTATATGATGCAATCATATAGGACTGGACCAAGACATAAATGAATTTCTTTTAATATATGTTAAACAAAAAAAATCCATATCAGTCTAATAGATGATCATATATGAGTTGATCTTAATCTTGAGTGTACTACGAACTTCTGCATGGCAGACTATGTCATTTGATTTACAAATGTGAGGTTGGTGAAGCAATCCCGACTAATAGCTACGTATTTTTTGGGCATGGTTTGATGTGTAACTGATGACGTTTTACATAGATATGGAATCAACTCATTCTTGCGATAAGTAGATGAGTATCTTCCTTAAGGGTTGATTCGATACTTGAACGGTTAGAGCGTTCAAGTCTTTCTATTACGAATAGAAAGATTAATATTCATAATAGTTATGAATAATTCGTTCATTAGAGAATTAATGGTACTTATGACACAAAATAATTAGAGGGGTATAACAGATATTTTGACCGGCTCTAATTACGAGATACTCGTGGAGGGTCAATCTGTATACAGTGATTATATCGGTGGACGTCGTTGACTTTCGGTATAAATATATCTACAATGACGAGTGCAGCTTTAGGTTTTTAGTGGAATAACCTAAAGTTAACAATTCAGAATATTTAATTAATATTTCGAAATTATTGGAGCTCAGAACTGTAGGTCCATTTGGTCCCCGTGTTAGCTCGTTACACTATAGGAATCCATGGAATAATTGAATGGTCCAATTATGAACTCACTTAAAAAATAATAAATAATTGAGAATTATTTATTGATATAATTATTAATTTGATTAATAATTATATAATGTCACACCTTGAAATTATACATTAAAGTATTTAATATATAGTTTTTATATTCATGATTATTAGATAATCATTTAAAATAGAATTTGATTTTAAATTAAATTTGATTTAATTTAAAATTAAATATGTAATTTATATCATGATATAAGTTACATGTTAAGTTTTAATTTCAAAATTAAATGATATTTGATATTTTATTTAATTTTTGAAATTAATAATTTTGTTGTGACAAAAATGTCATTGGCCAATACTTATATGTGTGATTATGGTTATGGTTAATTTTGTAAATGTACATTTAATTAACATAAACCCTACAATGTAGGGCCTACATATAAACAGGAAGTTTATCAATTCTCAAAAAACCCTAGCCGCTTTCTCATCTTTTCAATGAGATTGTAAAGAAAGAAAAATGAGAGAAAACAATGGTGGTGGAAATTTTCACAAGAAAATTTTCATGTAAGTGAGTTAATCTCGAGCCCACCATCACAGATTTCTGATTTATGGTGATGAGTTATAACACGGAAGGACGAGTGGTGGATCCGATAATATACATATGATTCACGGCAATTGTTCTTATCCTCATTCGGGTATGATGATGATCAATAAAGTGGCGCACAGAAACCATTCCGGCCAAAGATTTGCTTCTATGTGCGTGACAGGCATTACGCTACTTTCCAAGACTCAGCGATACATGGTTGCTAATTACTCTTTCCGGTTTTTGAAGATACGAATCTGAATCTTCATGCAAATGGTTTCTCATTTTATAGGGTTACATAGTCTATTTGCTTTTGCCTATATATGGATGTAACTTATTTTTTTAGATTATTTTTATTTGGTTGTACTTAAATTGGTTTGAGGATGATACTATTTCATTTATCTAGTATTGATAAAGGCTTTAATTAGGATAGTATGTGTTGACGGCTGATTTTGGTCTCAGGGCAATATGAGAATATTACCCCCGAGACAATCCTCCCTCAATAACGAATTTGTTTGGTTATGGGGGACCAAAAGCAAACTTAGTAAAAGACAAATAATACGCCAATCGACAAAGAGATTTAACGTGGTTCGGCGGATCTTGGTCCGACCTACGTCCACGGGCACAAAAATGATGATACTTTTTATTACTCAAACACGTTTCTCGGCTCTGCTTCTTGTTTTTTACAAGTCTGATGGTAATGATTCTGATGCTGATATTGGTTCCCTTTCTATTCTCCCCCCTTAAGCATACTTTACCCTCCTATTTATAATAGTGCAGAAATCAGATTGTGAGGAGAAAATTTTGCCTCTGAGCTAACGATGATGTGCTCGGTGGCATGTGCTCCTGTCTCGAGCTGTGAGAGATGCTCTGACATGGGGGAATGTTACGTCCCCAGTTCGAAGGACTGACTCGGTGGGACGCAACTCGACCCCAAATGAAGAGAGGCACTTGGACCTGGGGGAATGTTACGTCTCCAGTCCGAATGGCTGATTCGGTGGGACGTAATCCGACCCCGAATGAAGATAGGCACTTGGACCTGAGGGAATGTTACGTCCCCAGTCCGAAAGGCTGACTCGGTGGGACGTACCCCGACCCCGAGCTGAGAAAGGCACTTGGACATGTGGGAATGTTACGTCCCCAGTCCGAAGGAGCCGATTCGGTGGGACGTAACCCGACCCCGAGCTGAAACAAACATCGATCCCGGCGGTACAAGAGCAGACCCGAGCCGGAAAGAAAACATCTGACCTCGGCGGAACGAATCCAGCCTTGAGTCGATTAACCAAGCGGCCTCGGCGGAATGAATCCAGCCCCGAGCTGATTAATCAAGTGGCCTCGGCGGAACGAATCTAGCCCCGAGCCGATTAATCAAGTGGCCTCGGCGGAACGAATCCAGCCATGAGCCGATTAATCAAGTGGGACTTATTCAGAAGGGAAGTGAATCAACCTTTTGAAACCCTACCGAATCTGGCACGGGCGTCCCCTTACCAGACCAGTGAAAAACAAAAACAAATCTCTGGAAAATAAAATTAACAGGCGGGGGCGACTTATCGCTTATCCCAAAACAAAACGTTTCGCAAGTATAAACACAACACAGATGCCTCAAAACAGCGTCCTGTCCGAGGTCTCCAAAACACAATTCTGAATCTTTCAATTCAGTGTCCCGACGAACCAGGATTTGGATCAGAGAGCGTTTAAAATGGTAAGGGCACATCCTCTATACGTCGGGTCGCTGTGGAGCCTGTGTATTGTGCGAGGGCTCCTCCTTACCACGCTGGAGCAGACACACGCTACAGGGGCACAACGCCTCCCCGTGCTGCACCTCTCTTGGATCCAAATGATGAATAGATCAAAGAGTGTCCGAGATACTAAGGACACATTCCTCCTTAGGTCCGGCATCACTGGAGCTAGCAATCGTCACGGAGGCATCATCTCTCCCCGTGCTATGCTTTCTCACGGATCCATTACATCGGGTAAGTGAGGATCAGAGAGTGTTTCGAATCATTAAGGACATATTCCTCCTTATGTTCGGTAACACTGGAGCAAGAAATCGCCATGGGGGTATCATCCATCCCCGTGCTATGCTTCTCACGGATCCTATGCATCGAGTATGTCCCTGAATATTCTGAGGACCCCGAGCTAAAGAGACATTTGGTTCTGGGGGAATGTTCCGTCCCCAGGCCAATAAGCACGACTCAGTGGGACGTAACCCGACCCCTGAGTCGAATAGTATAGCAGCCTCGGCGGAACGAGATCCAGCCCTGAGCCGATGAAGAGGCCTCGGCGGAACGAACTCCAGCCCCGAGCCGATTGTTGAAGTGGCCTCGGCGGAACGAACTCCAACCCCGAGCCGATTGTTGAAGTGGCCTCGGCGGAACGAACTGTCCTCTGTAATGGGCGCTGAGTATGTCTCCCGTTTTCTTATATGGCTTTCAACTTTGTTCAAAGAAAGCGGATGGAAAAAAATTTTCTTTTGAAAAGAGAAGGTTTTATTCATAGTTGGGGACATACTGCCCTCCTTACAGTTCTTCTGCGGGATAT
This sequence comes from Zanthoxylum bungeanum, assembly GCA_019454045.1. NCBI lineage: Eukaryota > Viridiplantae > Streptophyta > Magnoliopsida > Sapindales > Rutaceae > Zanthoxylum > Zanthoxylum bungeanum. Next base: position 82,382 of record SKCR01037005.1, on the reverse strand, counting down.
TTCGAGAAAAAGCTTTATATTTGGCTCATTTGTGGGCATTGTTGTAATCCCGGGGCCTGTTCCGTTTCTAGCACGTCTGACTCCCGAGCTCTGTTATAGTTTTTCCTTGACCGATTAGAATCTCTGGTCAGTGCTATGTGTCCTCTGCCTAGTCGCCATAACTTCATGGTCAATGTATTTATTTAAATATCCATTCCGCGCCAGGTCTTCCATATGTTCCCGCAAATCTTTGCACCCATCTGTTGCGTGTCCCCTCAGATTATGATGTACACAATAGGCTTTTTTATTTCTCTTATCAGGGGGAATCTCCTGAGGTCAGGTTCTATTAAGAGGCCTTTTCCTTGGATCTCCATGACGATTTGTCCCAGTGGCTTTTTTTTAGAGGAATGTACGCATCTTCCCTGAAGACATGGTTTACTTGGGTCGGGGCTCCTCTTTTCTGGTTGTTCCGAGGTATCGGCTTGAATTCCTTGTGCTTTGGGGGTGGTTTTTTGGGCTCCATGTCTGCTCGTCGGGGGGCCTCTGCCCTTATCGTCCTCTCTCTGATGGTCGTCCCTCTCCGGGAGATTTTTTCCTCGTTTTCTAACGAGACAAACTTTTGGGCTACCTCCAGAGCGGTTGCGTAGTCTGGGGTGCCTTGGATCCTTAGATGGGTCCATAATCTTCCAACTTTTAAGGCTCCCTTCAGGCTTTCCAAGGCCTCGGGAGACTCATACCCCCCGACTTCGAGCACCATGTTATGATACCTCTCAATAAAGGTTTTTAGGGGCTCGTCGTCTCCCTGTTTCATGAGTCTTAACTCTCCGATTGTCTTTTTAGGGGCGCAGACCCCTTTGAAGTGTCGTACGAACGACTTTCTGAGTTGTGCAAAGCTACCGATGCTCCCTGGGCTAGACTTCTATACCATAGAATGGCGGATCCACCCAAGGTTAGGGGGAATATCTTGCACACGGCGTCCCCTGTCACTCCTTGGACCTCCATCAATAGTACAAAGCTCTCAATATGGATTTTTGGATCGGTATGGCCTTTGTAGGGCGTGATGGTCGGCATGTTGAACCTTTTCGGGAATTTTGCTGATTTTATTTCTTCTGTGAGGGGGGATTCCTCTTTGTCGTCCCGGGCGTCTCCTGTATCTGTTTTGAGGCTTGCCCCCCACTTGGCCATCTCTTTCTTTAACCAAGATTTTACCTCGCTATTTGGGCCGCCATGTCGCCTTCTGCGCTCTTCTTCATGTCTGTCCATACGGGTGCGGTGTTCCTCACGTCTTGGGATCCCCGAACAGTCTCGTCATACTCTGTGCCTCCTCTTCTAGTGTAGCGGAGACTATCATAAGAGGAATCTGTCGAACGTCTCTCTTCTTCTTCTTCCCATGTGTCCTCTGTTTGTGAATCTTCTTCCACAACTATGGATTTTATCCCGTAAGACCCCCTCCTCCTAGGTCCATCGTCCTCACTTGTATCCACAACCCTCTTTCCATCTGCTATCTCTCATCTTCTTTGATTAGCTCTGGTTTCAGGCTTCTCGCGGTTCCCCCCTTTCATTCTCTCCAGTCGGTCCATCATGGTTTTTAGGAGGGCCTGACTATCCTCTCTGTCCTTCCTTATGCTTTCTTCTATCTTCTTCATCCAATCTGTGGCCGGATTCCCCGACGATTGGTGATTTCCGCCTTCTGCCATCGTCTTACTACACGAACCGCTTTTTGTTGAGATCCCCACAGACGGCGCCAACTGTTGACGGCTGATTTTGGTCTCAGGGCAATATGGGAATATTACCCCCGAGACAAGCCTCCCTCAATAACGAATTTGTTTGGTTATGGGGGACCAAAAACAAACTTAGCAAAAGACAAATAATACGCCAATCGACAAAGAGATTTAACGTGGTTCGGCGGATCTTGGTCCTACCTACGTCCACGGGCACAAAAAGGATGATACTTTTTATTACTCAAACACGTTTCTCGGCTCTGCTTCTGGTTTTTTACAAGTCTGATGGTAATGATTCTGATGCTGATATTGGTTCCCTTTCTATTCTCCCCCCCTTAAGCATACTCTACCCTCCTATTTATAATAGTGCAGAAATCAGATTCCTTCTTTTACAAGGGTTTCCTAGTTGAAACAATTTCCCTTTCCCATAAGGATTCCTAGTCAAAATCTACATTCACTTCCTTTATCATCTAGGACATTGACTTACTAGTTTACCCCATGAAAGTAGGATAACTTATTATCTTATCTTGTATGGATAGAATGCCTTATCTTCCCGAACATGTCTTGCCCTATGCTCGGTTTTCACGAGGTCGGTCTTCATGTGGTCGGTCATAATAGTCTTTTGTACTGAGAATGCTGTTGTCGACCTGATAATTGCCCGGTCATCTTGAACTCAAGTGCTCGGTCACTAACCGTAAAGTTTCCGGCCTCTTACTGTTGACTCTTTAGTGGTCGGGTCGACATTAATAATCTTGACTGAGAAGTGAATTACCTTTTTTTACCCTTGTCGTGTTGCTTAAATAACATAGTGCCTGAAAATACCATCAACAGTATGTTTTAATCCTTTTATTTTTCTCAAGATATATCCTATTTATTCATGTAAATTTTTATATTTTTATTAATAATATTTGCTCAGTGATTATGCATATGATTTTACTTTACTCGGGGTGTCAACCTAATTGCAATATTAAGTAAGGTAACCTAATTGCAATATTAAGTAAGGTTTTGATACATCATTCATCACGATCATTCATTAAAGAATAAAAACATATTATTGGACCCAAAAAAAACCCAATATTGGAATTTCTAAAGTTCAGAGAACATAGAAAGATGATTTCAGTAAAGCATTCTCTGTGACAATAGCAACAATAGTTTCAAATAGATCTTGAAAATTTTACAAGGTAGTTTTTAAGGATGAGCCATGTCGAAGAAGTGCAGTTTCATGATTGTTGAAGGGCGACTTGAGAATGTTGTAAATTCTCTAAATATATAGTATGGATGAAAGAGTGTCATATCTCTTGAGTAGTGTTATATGGGAAAGACACAAACATGTACGGACATGTCCTCAAAAATTGGAAGAACACACCTCTAGGCTCCAAAAGGTACAAGAAATGGGTATAACCCTTAGGAGAGTTACACCCAAACCAAATGGTGCCCTCAAATGCACCATTCTATGCCTATATAAAGGAGCCTTATGTTCATTCTAAATTATCCAGAAAATTACAAGTTTCATACATTGTCTTAGAGAGACTTTTAAGAAAAAGAGAGTTCCCACCATTTGTCTTTGTTCAAGATCTTGTGAAAAGAGTGCCCCTTCTACAAGAAGCATCCAAGTAATTCTGGGAGAACGTTAGCCACAAAACCATCCGTTGAGCACCGAGGCGGGGATAATAAGTTCTTAAGGACAGAGGCAACTCGACATGGATTTTAAGTTTCATCATCTTCTACATTTTCCAGGTTTTACTAAATTTTATAGTTAATGTTTAATTTGGCATGTTAGTGTACCATTGATTGTTTGTTGCATGTTAATTTCATTTGATAGCACATATTTGTCCACAATCTTAAGAACTTATTAAACTTTAAGTGTTGTTAGATGAAAATTCACATGTGTTAATAGTCATTTTTCTGGAAAATGTATTATGTGCATGAAAAATACGCATGGGCGTTCGAATGCTCGACGAACGCGTATGTAAAAATTATATTTTTCGTAGTTTCGTTCGAACGCGTATTCAAACGTAACTCGAACGCCAGTCTTCTGCCAAGGAATGTTCGAATGCGTCTTCAAATGCAACACGAACGTGAACTCTTTGGAACACTTCGTTCGAACGCGTTTACGAATGCAACACGAACGTGAACTCTCTAGAACACTTCGTTCGAATGCGTTTTCGAACGCTACACAAACGTGAATTCACTGGAAAGTTTCGTTCGAATGAAGAAACGAACGTGACACTAACGAAATTAATCTTGAAATTTATTTTAGATTAAAATAGACTTAGGTTAATTTATATTATCATAATGTTAACTTAGTAAAATCATATATTGTGTAATGATAAACTTGGTAGTATAGATTTAAGTTAATATTAAGGTGTTCAATTATCACAAGCATACACATAGTGATAAAGTTGAAATTTAATTGTGTGTTGCATACTTGGTTAAGAATTAAAAGTGTAATCTTACACAAGTAATTCCATCCAAGCTTGATTAATTAATACACATATAAACATACAAATCTACACATATTTAATATTGTATTGTGATTTGAAGTGTAATACTAAGTTTGAATGCCCAAGATATTCTATTGAGAAATTGGTTAAAGGATATTCTGTCAACAAGACGATAAGAGCCTAAGTGGGCAGGGATTTAAGTGGTTACTCCAGACCCCCTCGTCCTCTGGGAATATTCCTTTATTCACTTATCATAAGAAACCTTAGTCGTAAATTCAAGGACTTGTGTTATTTGGTACTACTGTCCAATATAACAACGAGTGGATTCTTAGTATATCACTTAAATAAGATCGTTCGTTTGATTATTGTGCAATTTATCTTTAGTAGACTTATTGATTACTGTTGGGTTTTCCAGTTACACTTACACATGGCTAGCGGAAATATCGCAGTACTGGTCGCTCATGGAGAAAAATCGGAAAAGTTTGGTGGAGCAAACTTTAAACAATGGCAGAGCAAAATGTTGTTCTACCTGACAACGCTGCAGTTGGCTAAGTACCTCAAAGATCCTCCGGGTCATGTGGAGGGAGAAACAGAAACAACCAAGCAACTGCGAGAATAGACATGGTCGCCAGATGACTTCTTGTGCAAGAATTACCTCTTGGGAGGACTTGACAATACCTTGTACAATGTGTATCAAGGCATGACTTCTGCGAAGATTCTCTGGGAATATCTCGAGAAGAAATACAAAACCGAGGATGTCGGGCAAAAGAAATTTATCGTGGGTAGATTCATGGACTACAAAATGGTAGATTCAAGAACGGTGATGTCTCAGTTGGGTGAACTTCAGTTAATCATTTATGAAATATTGGATGAATGAATGAAACTCTGCGAGACGTTTCAAGTTGCCACAATCATTGAAAAGTTACTTCCATCATGGAATGACTTCAGTAGTTATCTGAAACACAAAAAGAATCAGATGAGTCTTGGAGACCTTGGAGTTCGATTGAAGATCGAAGAGGACAACATGAAGTCCGAGAAGGCCATCTACAAGACTATGGAGTCTAAGACAAATATTGTCGAAAGTGGAAAGGGTAGCAAAAAGAGAAAGAACAGTGGAGTTGATTCTTCCCAAGCAAACAAGAAGTTCAAGGAGAAGTGATACACCTGTGGAAAAAACGGTCACATGACAAAGGAATGCAGAAATAAGAAGTCTCAGGACAAAGGCAAGAAAAAGAAAAATGAGACCCATGTCACTGAGGATGAGCAGCTAACTAATGAGATCCCAGAGATGAACCTCTCAGCAGTTGTAACAGAATCCAACTTGGTTGGAAATCCGAGAGAATGATGGGTAGACACTGGGGCTACTCGTCATATTTGTGCTAATAGCAAGATGTTTTCCTCATATTAGAAGGTCGATGGTGGCGATCATCTGACAATGAGAAACTATTCTATCTCTAGAGTGATTGGATAAGATACAGTAGTTCTGAAGATGACATCTGGGAAAGAGCTTACTTTGAAGAATGTCTTGCATGATCCTGATATTCGGAAGAACTTGGTTTTTGGTTCACTCCTTAGCAAGAATGGTTTCAAGCTTGTATTTGTTTCTGATAAATTTGCATTGACCAATAATGATGTTTATGTAGGAAAATGATACCTCACTGAGGGCCTTTTTAAGTTCAATGTAATGACTGTCAATCGACGCAGTGCTAATAATAAAGCTACATCTTCTGCTTATATTATTGAGTCATAAAATGTATGGCATGAGAGGTTAGGACATGTTAATTACGATACAATACATAAATTAATTAACATCGACCTTATACATAAATTTACAATTGATAACCAACATAAATATGAGGCATGTGTTGAAGCAAAAATGCATAGAACATCATTTCATTCCATAAACGAAGTTCTGAACCCTTGGAAATTATACACTATAATGTGTATGATATGAATATTGTGCAAACAAGAGGCGGTAAAAAGTACTTTGTTACTTTTATTGATGCTAGCACAAGATTATGTACTTTGTCATTCACTAGGAAATGTTCAAGGTGAAAGCTACATATTTCGATGCAGCTTTATTTCACGGAAACTCTCTTAAGTGTCTGCATGAATATTTAGAGAATTGTGGGGATTATTGTAAATTCTCTAAATATATAGTATGGATGAAGGAAGGCCATGTCCCTTGAGTAGTGCCCGATGGGAAAGACACAAATATGTAGGGACATGTCATCTAAAATTAGAAGAACACACCTGTAGGCTCCAAAAGGTACAAGAAAGGGGTATAACCCTTAGGAGGATTACACCCCAAATCAAAGGGTGCCCTCAAAGGCACCCTTCCATGCCTATATAAAGGAGTCTCATGTTCATTCTAAATTATCCAGAAAATTACAAGTTTCATACATTGTCTTAGAGAGTCTTTTAAGAAAAAAAAAAGGGAGTTTCCATCATTTGTCTTTGTTCAAGATCTTGTAAAAGGAGTGCCCATTCTACAATAGGCATCCAAGTAATCCTGGGAGAACGTTAGCCACAAAACCATCCGTTGAGCACCGAGGCGGGGCTAATAAGTTCTTAAGGAAAGAGGCAACTCGACTTGAATTTTAAGTTTCATCATCTTCTACATTTTCCAGGTTTTACTAAATTTTATGGTTAATGTTTAATTTGGCATGTTAGTATACCATTGATTGTTTGTTGCATGTTAATTTCATTTGATAACACATATTTGTCCACAGGGGAGGGCTGCTACCGGAAGTTGTTGTGGACATCGATCATGAGCTACCCCTATAGACAAGCCAATTTGTAAGGAAAATAAGTCGATTAACTTATTTTTTTATATTATATTATTTTACTTATGTTTTATTTGACATCCTAACATATCACGCTGTGTGGTGGAATCCCTTGCCATCACTCCAAGGATCCAACAAACCGTTTGAGAAATTAGTATTACTTCTGAACAGTTTCAACACAGTTTTGATATCTTTTATGATAAAAGAGAAAAAAATGATATATTGGATAAGATAAATATTTTTCAAGAAGTTAATCATAGAACTATGCTGTATTTGTTTTGAATAGAACTATGATTAGTTGTGTTTAAGAAAATATTGGTGAATTTAGATATACATTCAACAATACATTCAACAAAGAATGGTTAATTTATCATTGTAAAATGTTATAACATATGAAGGTTATGAATACACATTGATTCGGTCATCGCCATATGCTGATGTGTCGGGGATCGACCTGCCTGGACATGTCGTGGGTTCGAGAGGGCAGCGCCTCCCGTGGGGACTCAGGGGCAACGCCCATAAAAGAAAAATGAAATTCAATGGCAAAGTTAACCAAAATAACTGATTTTGTGTCCTATGTGTAAAAAAAAAAAGCCTTATGACTTTCATTGTCGCGACAATAAATATTCATTGGCTCGAAAATGAGACCTTAAGACATAAAGAGCATTCCGACTAATATTGTCGCGACAATGGCTTCTCATTAGCGTGATAATGAGACACTAATGCAAAATAACATTCTGACTTATACTATCGCGACAATTGATACTCATTGGCACGACAATGAGATGCTCATACATATTGTCACGACAATTGTTTCTTATTGGGGCAACAATGAGACGCATATGTCAAAAAACATGACTAAAAAGTATGTCTTTTGCAGGCAATTTTTGATTGCCTGTATATAGGGCACAATTTTGTTTATATAATATAACATTTTTTCCTTTAAAATTCTCAAGTAAAGATTTAAACAAAGTGTTGTGTTGTATCTCTAAGGATTAAATGGGGATATATTCACTATTAAAACAACATTGTTTTGTTTATTTATTTATCATCAAAAATAATTTTATTTCCGTTTAATCTCGGTTTAGTCTCCTTTTCATTTTCTAATATAAAATGCTCTCTTTCGAACAAAAAAAGAGTGGAAATATAAAATGCTTTCGTAGTCTTGACTCTTGGAGCTTGGAAGCATGGTATCTTTTGGGCCGCTTTTGGGCCTCCTAATCCATAACATAAGCCCGTTATTGCTCTCCTGATTTCCCTCCAATAACCTTTTATTAATGAAACTAGTAATGACTAAAAATAAAATTCTTATTAATGATTGTGTTAACGACAATCACACTAACAAGTGAGAATATTTAAACTTATGAGATATATATAAATGAAATAGAGTATGAGGAAACAGAAAACCTTAGGAAGAAAGTTTTGAACATTATAATTTTATATTAAAATCTTAAATAATACGAAGTTATTAACATTGGTAATCCGAATTATTATACACAATAAAAATATTATAATCAAAATAAAACAAATAAAAAATGAAACTTAAATATAATGTCTAAAAAAATGATAAAAAATCGAGAAAATTTCGAAAATACGAAAAAAAGTATAAGTGCGATTAGAGACTTTGAAAATTTTGGGGATGATTTGCGGGTGAAACTGACATAACTAGTTAGCACCACATGCATTTTTTTTTTTATAATTTCGAATCGATATATTATAGGCCCAAATCGGACACTTGTAATCCAAATGATGTCTCTTTAAATGAGTGAATTAATGTTAGAGTAAAAAAAATGTATTAAAAAAAATAAGGTGGATGAAAATGAATAACAGTCTATATGCATCAATGAAACATGTTAAATTCATACAAATTATGATTATTATTTTTTTGAAAAATGAATAGAGAATATAACTTATATGATACTCCAAGTTGAGGTTGAGTGCCTCTATTAAGATATAAAACGAATTATAATACGCATAACACATGGCTTGAGGGAATATTATATGTAATGTAACTTATAATACAACATTAATTTTAATCCTTTGTAGTGGGTAAAAAATTAAAGTCTATGGGATCATATAAGCATAGCATATTCCTTCAAGTTGATTACATAAATGGTTGATTATTATTAATTTAGGATAAGATTTGATAAGATGTTTAGATACATTTATGGCAACTATTACTTAACTTTGAGAGAATGAATTCCATGTCTCGCTATCATACCTTGCTACAATTATTTAATCTTATCATGAATTGTATAATAATTACAAAAAAAATAAAAATAAATAAATAAGGGTGTAACACATGGGATTTTGATGTGATCCGGAGTATAAAATTTGGATTTTATTCAAGATTTAACGTTTCAAAATTTACAAAAGTCCAAGATTCGGAAGATCCATCAAGAAAAGGGGTCTTGGTTGAATTGAAGAGAAGATCACGTTTAAGATTTAAGGTCGATGCAACACCAAGATCCATTCCATGATAATTCAGGATTTTCAATAAGAGACATCTAAGAATCGGGTTAAAGAAATCCAAGATATTCAAGAGAAGACCGCCTAAACAATGATGATAGGATTTAATCAAAAAACAAAGAAAGATTCTCAAGAATAAGATTTTTAGGGGTTGGACTTGATCTTGGGAAGGTTTTGTTTCTTATCAAAATGGTAACATAAGGTTCTTGCAGTTACGTGCAAATTTACAATACTTCCGAAGGGTCAATCTTAGGAATATCGCGTCAGAATTGATAAGGTGATGACTTTAATTTCCGATAATTAATTAACATTTTGTTGTATATATTAAAATTCATAAGTTTAACTCAATCCAAAAACTAACCAAAGTTAGAAGTTCAATATTTATATTTTGAATTCATTCATTCATCATAGACGATATGAAATATTTTTCTCAACATTTCTCCTCATGTGTAAGCTGATCATTTGTCTGATCCATTTATGTGGGTATGTAATGTAGTGTGTAGTCCCCAAGGGGTGTGGCTTGGTGGTATAGGGTCCAGGATCTCACCTTGAGGTTCTGGGTTCGAATCCAGGGGGTGCACTTCTTGTAAGAGCCTGGGACAGCTGGTGGTTTTACCTGCGCCGCGGCCCAGAATGGGTGGTTTGGTGGCGGGGTTTCCATCATTTCAAAAAAAAAAAAAAAGTAATGTAGTGTGTAGTCACTCGTGAATGAGTGTAGCTTTATATGTGTGTGGCTATAATATTATATTAGAATTCATGGGTCTAACTCAATCTCAAAGATAGCTTGAGAGTTGATGATTGTTCAATATTTATATTTTAAATTCATTTATTCATCACATATGATTTAATTAAGATTTTTTCATTAACAACATACAACATTAAGATATTATTATTTTTTGCTTGCCGCCCATTACTTTTTAAAGTTAAAAGGTTTATTCAATGACGTAGCCAAAATTATGATTTATGGGAGGTAAGTTTTAATTTTCTACTCTTCAATTCACTCGCCTTTATGTGGCTTCGTCATTTGGGTTAATTCATTCAAAGGAAGAAAGGATACAAATGCAGAAAAAGGTTGAGATAAGACAACAAAAGAAAATTGGGAAAAACAATCAAAGCACGTAGGCACTCAATTATATGCTTTGAAAGTTGTCAGTTTTAAGTTGTTTTTCAATCAACTTTATGATTAGCTGAAAAGGCAATGACCCGCATGTTTCTTTAAACTGCAAAAATGGAGAAACTTATGAAATAATAAGTAAATTTTGAAAAAAAAAAGTTTGTTTGAGAGATAGAATTCTGACCCACATGTTTGAAAAAAAAAAAACTTGTAAAAAGATAGAATTTATTCCGAATAATTCGATGTCGAACACATAAATTTGTTTGAGAGATTTGCACAAAATAAGAACAATCACAACACAAGACCTTTGGGTGATTAGATATATATTGTTTTGTGTATTAGTATTATTAAATGATAAAATAAAAAAAATAAAGCGAGAAAAAAAAGAGAATTCTTTGAAATTGACTACAAACATATTTAAACAACAACAACTATACCCAACAAGGATGTGAATTGGACATATGATAAAATAATAGGGAATTAAAAATATTTTCAATTTTAAGCTGTCTAGTTAGTACATTTATTAATTAAGCTTCAGAATTCAACTTTCACAATAAATACAGTTAATGATTAAAAGGCTGAAAGTTGTTATTAAAGTCAATTTCACCAACAATAAGTTTTACCATACGATATACAATATAATGTAAAACTTACGATAAATAAAAGAGTAAGAGATAAAGAAATTGACACCGTAGTTTATAGTGGTTCGATCAACAATGCATGCGTCCACTCTCACAAGCTGTGCTTGAAGCTTTTCACTATATCAAGTTGAATCCCTTTTCACTATATCAAGTTGAATCCACAACTTACACATAAGTTTTTTTGGCTCATTTCAAACCAAGAGTTTTGTCCCTAGGTTCACCCCAAACTTTTACACCAAGAGTTTTCCAATGACTCACTCTCAAACCTTTACAATGAGTTTTATTCTTAGGTTCACTCACAACCTTTACATAAATTATCCTTTTGAGTATGCCCACTCAACAATGGATTTCACAACCATAAATGTTTGATAATAAAAGGTTACAACACATATTGAGCACTCACAAAAGATAAGAAGATTTAAGTGTGAGTTTCTAACCCAAGTAAAGTTGGGATATATGCCATAGAGCATAATGTAATATGTAAACGAAATTTATTTTTAAGTAATTAATGATGCAAATTTCGTTTATCAATGTGTTGATTTTAAAGTCGCATATTATAAATTATCATGTATGCCATTAGATACTAAATGTACTTTCAGACTTAGTAAATAAGTGTTATACACAAGAGGATTTAAGTTTTAAATTAGTAATTCTAAATAGTCCATAGAGAGCAAACAAAGACAAATACTTTGTTTGTGATTTATCTACATCTGCGGTCCATTTCATATCATATGATGACTTTGATCCGAGTTCGTTCATATGGTGACATGGTAATGGAGACACATTAAATAATGCAATCATATAGGACTGGACCAAGACATAAATAAATTTCTTTTAATATTCGTTAAACAAAGAAATTTATACCAGTCTAATAGATGATCATATATTAGTTGATCTGAATCTTGAGTGTACTACGAACTCCTACATGACAGGGCTATGTCCTTTGATTTACAAAGGTAAGTTTGGTAAATAAATCCCGACCAATAGTTAAGTACTTTGAAGACATAATTTGGTGTGTGGTTGGGGACGTTTTACACATATATGGAATCCACTCACTCTTGCTAGAAGTAGATGAATATCTTCCTTAAGGGTTGATTCGATACTTGAACAGTTAGAACGCTCAAGTTTTTTTTATTATGAATAGAAAAATTAATATTCATAATAGTTATGAATAAATCGTTCATTAGAGAATTAATGATACTTATGGCACAAAATAATTAGAGTGATGTAACAGACATTATGACTGGCTCTAATTATGAGATACTTGTGGATGTTCAATTTTTGTATGCAGTGATTATATTGGTGGAGGGTCAATCTGTATGCAGTGACTATATCGGTGCACTCGTTTACAAATGCGTATTAAGATAGGATCCGTCAGCTTATATGTGTACTATAAGAGGTTAATGTATCCATGTTAGTAAGTCATGATTCTTAAGACTTTGGCCAAAGCCGATCACCTATGGTTGATCATATATATATCAGAAATGGTGTTCTGATTAGTTGTAAAAAATCATGAACATATCGACAATATGAGATGTGTGCCTTAGAAACTTAACGGAGTGATCTATGTTTCCTAAGAACAACTCGGATAACATATGATAGAGGGATTGTTAAACATATGTGATGAACTCAACTTGTATAGTTCAGAAAGGTCGTTCATATTTTTCGCAAATTCGGAGGTGGTCGAATTGTGTACATATGAGCTAGGCTTATATGACGAACGTGTCTGAACTTAAAGAGCCCCATAATACGAAGTGTATTTGTTGAGCACTTGGATAGCCGATAATATTTGATAATATAATTATCAATCAAAATAATTAAGTGTTATTGGATAACATTAATTATTTACTTGACCAAATGAGATTAATTGGATTAATCCAAATTAATAATCATAAAAGGACTTTGTTGTAATTTCATAAATATTTTTACCATTAATGGATATTTTGGTAATTATAAAATATGTAATAATAAGTGTATTTGGCTTGATTTAATTGGATTAAATCAAATTGATAGACAATGAACTAATCAAGTGGTTAAATTTTTATCTAGATTTAATTGGATTAAATCAAAGTGGTAGACAAAATTGATTAGTTACACCTAATATGCATATTTGGACAAATTGGATTAAGCCCACCTAAAAATTGATTAGAACTTTTATTAATTAAATTGGATTAAATCAGATTGGTAGACAATGACCTAATCAAATGGTTAAATTTTTATCTAGATTTAATTGGATTAAATCAAAGTGGTAGACAAAATTGATTAGTTACACCTAATATGCATATTTGGACAAATTGGATTAAGCCCACCTAAAAATTGATTAGAACTTTTATTAATTAAATAATACATAAGCTTGACTATAAAAGGCAAGCTTGGGTAAGTTTTTGATTAAGCAAGCATAAGACAAAGTATAAGAAAAATTAATTTAAAAAAAGTATCTGTGAGAGAAGTTTTGGAAGTTCTCTACATTTTCAATAAGGACCGGAAGATTGGATATTGAAATTAAACTTACTAGGTAATTTTGATCTTCCCTAAAGCTATATTTTTCATTAGTGAGTTGTTATCATTAGTGAAGCACATAGTGATGTATTACATATTGAATACATAATAACATAGCTTAAAGTTGAAATTAGGTTAATAAATTGTGTATGGATGCTTTGGAAGCATAAACACAATATGTTTGTGATTGGGTCAAATATGTTCATGTTGGACATGAAACATAAAATTAGAGTTTGGAACTCTAGATGAAAGCTTAGAGGTATGAATACCATTCTATAATCACTTGACCACCTTTAAGAGGTCTAAAATTGTTAATAAGTTACTTATTTGTAGGATTCTTGTTTGATTTGTATTTTGATTCAAAGTAATGCATATATGTATTTTGAATACATATATTTTTATTTTATAACATGTGTTGAAGTTGGTTTTGATGTTAAAATTAGATTTTGGGTGTTTGAAATAATTTTGAAAAGATTAGAGATGTATTGGGTTAAAAATCCTAAGAATTAGCTTTCATTCCAGCTCTCTGTATTGAGAGCGGATACTTAAAGGAAAATAAAAAAAACATTCAGCAATGTTCACAAGCACAATGTGGGCATGCACTGTTCACGCGTACTATAGCGTGCGTGCGTGCTGAAATTTATTTTGTCTCATTTTTGAGTTTTTGGACTCTGATTCGTCCTCAGTTTTTTTCCTATGGTCTCTTAATAGGATATATTATTCCATTAAATTATTTAAAAATACACTCATGACCCATATCTATGGGTTATACCCATTTTTGCTACGCGAGGTATCGATCCGACCCTAGAATTCCACATCCGCCCTAACAATTATCTCATGATTACTATCAGTTATCAACATATAGTATATATAGAGACACACAATGACATATCCATTTTAAGTTGATTTAGTGTATACACATTTATCACACTCATTGATTTTGAATCCACTTGACAACATCTGTTTGTCAAATTTCTCATGCCATGGTTTAGGTGATTATTTTAATCCTCACAATGATCTTACAAGTTTTCACACCTTGTGTTCTTGTCCAGAAATATTGAAACCTTCTGGTTGTTCTAGCGGTTTATAACCTGGAGGAAGATCAACTAATTCCCAAGTATGGTTTTGAAAGATAAAATCAATCTCACTGTTGATTGTCTTTTTCCATAAAGGTGTCTCCGTAGAAGACATCGTTTATTTAGAACTTTTAGGCACATTTTCTAATAGGTATGTCAGAAAATAAAGTCCAAATAACTTAAACGTTATTGCTCTATTGTTATGTCTAAGTTCATTTTCCTCAATATTTTCATGTATATCTGATTCTTGGTTAACTTGATCACTACTTGTAGCAGTATCAATGGTTCTTTTGAGAGACTATGTTCTTTGTTTTTCTTTACAAGGAAATATCTCTTCAAAGAATGTCGCATTTCTCGACTCATTTATCATATTTGAATTAATGTCGGGAATCTCATATTTATATACCAAGAATTGATATGAGCTACTGTTGTGAGCATATCCAATGAATATTTAATCAACAGTTTTGGATCCTATTCTAATCATTTTAGGTTTAGAAACCATCACTTTGGCGATACATCTCAACACTTTCATATATTTGTAGAAACATTCGTGACATTTCCATAATTCATATGGTGTATTTGTTGGAGTTGGTGCTTTGAGTGTCAATCCGAATGGTATATTTTATTATTTATTAATAAAATAATTACATTTTCATTTCATATCTTATTAATGGTATTGTCATTATGCGTACTAGATTGATGTATATATATGCTAAGAATGACATCGACCTTAGAATAGTCTTGTAGTAATACTGGACACTAGGTGGTTCGACATTGGGATAAATATTACTATTGTAAACTATTCTTAAAGTATATATATTCCTAGTCGTTGGTTTTGGAATACGGTCGAATTCCTATAACCTATAAGACTAGCACATGTCGTAAATTGGAATTGGAGTTCCAATGGTTTAACCCGATGTACCATGAGTTTTGGAAACTCGTATAGACATGTGGGTATTGGTTGGACCAAATACTGAATGACTCACATGTGATTTCTAATAGTTGGAAGTACGCACCACCGTCAATAGGAATCTCCTCGAGTCGAGTAGCATATGTAATTCTTTGACTATATGATAACATTGATTTTGTGTGAGATCCCCCACACTTTGATACCGTATGTGTCAGAAACCTTTCATGGTCTGGCCTCTAGATGTTCGTTAGGTGTGAATCGATGCACTCAGTAATCAAGTGCGAAGCAAGATATGATTTTTCGGCCCGTATGTATACCATAAGGGGTTTAGGTATCCATGTGAGTAAAGTCACGATTTTTAAAGTTTTGGCCAAAGTCGATCACCTAGGGTGGATCGCATCAGTTATGAAGAATCATGGATATGTCGACATGAGATGTGCGCCTCAGAAACTTGACGGTGTATTCCATGTTTCCTAAGCACAACTCGGATAGCCTACGACGGAGGGATTGTTAAACATATGTGATGACCTCGACTTGTATAGTTCAGAAAGGTCGTTCATGTTTTTCGTGAATTTGGAGGTGGTAGAATTACGTACATATTAGCTATGCTTATATGACGCACGTGTCTGAACTTAGAGAGTCCCAATATGAAGTGTACTCGTTGAGCACTTGGGTAGCCGATTAATTTTGATAAAAGATAAAATTCGATATTATAATTATCTACTAAGATAATCAATTGTTATTGGATAACATTGATTATTTACTTTGACATAATTGGATTAATTGGATTAATTCAATAATTACACAAGAGCTTAATTATCAAATCATAATTATCTCTACCATTTGAGGATATTATGGTAATTGTAAGTATGTAATAACATGTGATTTTGGCTTGATTTAATTGGATTAAATCAAAGTGGCAAACATTGAACTAATCCATTTCCTAATCTTTATCTTGATTTAATTGGATTAAATCAAAGTGGTAGACAATGAAGATTAGTCACACTTAATTATACATATTTGAAAAAATTTGATTAAGCCCACCTAAAAATTGATTACAACTTTTATTAATTAAAAATTACCTAAGTTTTGCTATAAATAGCGAGCTTTAGGAAGATTTTAATTAAGCTTGAGAAATCTAAGTACAAGCAATTCTTGGAGAAATTAGCCTAAGTTAGAGAAATGTTTGAAGATGCTTTGTGAGGTCTCTACTATATTTCATCTAGGAGAAATCAAGATTGGATCTTAGGGTGAAGCTTGCTAGCATTGGAATCAAGATTGAATCTTGGAGTCAAGCTTTCTAATCCTTGGAAGTTCTCCAAACATTTCAACAAGGAGAAGTAGATTGGATATTTGAATCAACATTGCTAGGTAAGTTTGATCTTCTCCAAAAGCTATATTTTTCATTAGTGAAGACATATGGTGTTGAATTATGTATTAGATACATAATGTTGAAATTAGGCTAACAAATTATTTTAGAATGCTTTGGAAGTATAAACACAATATGCTTGTAACTGGGTCAAAATTTTTATGTTAGACATAGACATAAAATTAGTTTGGAACTCTAGATAATATCTTAGAGCTAAGGCTACAATTCTAGAATCATTTGACCATATTTGGGTGACCTAAAATTGTTCACGAGTGACTTCATTGTGGGATTGTAATTTGGTTTGTGTTTTGGATTCAAAATTTACGCAAGTGACTATTTAGAATAAATTTATGTTTTTGTAAAAATATTTGATATTTTTGAAAAACATAATTTTTGTTCTATAACATGTGCTGATGTTGGTTTTGATAATAAAATTAATTTTGGGTGTTTTGAGAATGTTTAGGGAAGGTTGAAAGGATTTAGGATTGAATACCATATTCTCTTCAGCTCTCTGTAAGTTGTTAAAACAAATGAAATAAAAAAAATTATTTTCACGCCGGACTCCGATTCAGCCTCGGTTTTTACCTATACACTCGTAATAGAATATAGTATTTCATTAAATTATTTAAAATTACACTCATGCTTGATATCCATGGGTTAGACCCATTTTCACTGTCCGGGGCACCGATCCGACCCTAGAAGTTCCACATTCACCCCAACAGAATGGTATCAGAGCAAGGTTTAACCACACAACACATGTTGCATGTTAGACATATATTTGAATCTATGCCTCTATATTTTAATTTAGTTATGCATAAGACATATTTGATATGTAAAGAATGTTTTAATTAAAATTTTGACCTAATTAAATTAGTGACTTGATTGTCATAAATCTCCCATGATTAGGTGATTACTTTATTTTATTTAATAATAATAGTAATGTTGGAGCATTATTTGAAGGTCTGTTGTAACATCCCCAATACATGAATGTTATCGGCAGGCAACAGATCCCACTGTCACCTAAGCCTCTAACTTATGAACTAGGACACTTGTTTTTATCTCTATGCTATGCAATATTCACTAAACCACACATGCAAACTTGTATGCTTGAGTCAACTTGAATGCAAGATCATAAATGGAAACACACACATATATACATGGACTAAAGTAAATACAATGTGTCAACAACATCACTCTCATGTCAATAATACAACAAAAAGACTCATCAGAAGACTACATTCTAAATGAATATAGCTCTGGAATGATGGACCCAACGACTAGTGACTGTAATGTAACACTTGTCCTCGAACTGGGTCTCCAAAACGACATATAGCTCACCAAAAAAGGTGTCCTGCAAAAGAACTGGGAAGTGGTGGGGTGAGTCCAGAGGATCTCAGTGAGTGGAACTACAAAAATAAGAAAATGAATCAGAACGTCATATGAAACCATTTATACTTAAAACTTTTCTGAAAACTTTCTGGAAACTCATGCTTTTCTTTAACTGAAAATATTTTTCTGAAAACTTTCTGTAAAGATAACTCTGGTGCTGTAGAAAAACTGGACGCATGGGGGCGTTACGTATTGCCGTCCCTCCATAAGCCTAATTGGAGCCACAAGTGCAAATCCATGACTTTGGGGCGTTACGTATCGCCGTCCCCCAAAGCATGCCACTATTGTCCCTGAAACTAGTGGTCTTGGGGCGTTACATATCGTCGTCCCCCCAAGCCACAAACTAGAACTGGGGGTGCAGGTCTATGCTACCCTTCAAGTTCTGAAACTAAGGTCTAGGGGTGTTACGTATCGCCGTCCCCCTAGCCCTGAACTACGTGTACACACGGTCTCTGTCCGTCAGTTCCATAAGTAAGAGTAGAGGTGGATTTTCCCCCATGCCTCGAAAAATATAAAATACTGCTGATAAACTTTTAAAACTTTTAGATCAGATCTCATTTAATATGAACTGAAAATTTTAAACAAGGCTAACACCCTAATGTTTTTTTTTTTAAAATAAGTCTCAAAATAGATTTTAATCTGAAACAAATAATTATAAAATCAGCTTGCGAAAAGAAAAATAAATCTCCACTCACAGATTTGAAGTCCAGCTAAGTTTCCTTCACGTCGCTGGGGGCGAGCGCGGCTCCTATCGAGTATCTATATATACAGAGTTAGAATATGTAGTTATAAAATACGATTCATAATCACATAAAATTCCTTAACCTAATTGGATTACCCTATTAAAACCTTTATATTCCTCAAATGAATTTCAAAACAATATCCAGGCTTGGTTACACATCGCATTTCTTAAAGAAAATTCTGATTTTTGGTCGTCGTGTCGCGACGTAAGCCTCATGCACATCGCGACGCGCTAACTCTAAGTTCTTGTTCTTCCTTGTCTCGTCGGCGTCGTAACGCAAGCTGTGCGCCGCGACGCGTTGCCATTTTCCAGGGCTGATTCTGTTTCTCCATGGCTGGCCCTCAAAATCCAATCCCACACAAACCCCAAACAAATACTACCTCTACAACACATCCACAAGAAAATATAACATCTAATTTACCATGAGGTCTCTACAACATTTCATTTAAGAGAAATCAAGATTGGAAATTGGAGGTGAAACTTGCTAGCATTGGAATCAAGATTGGATCTTGGAGTCAAGCTTGCTAATCCTTAGAAGTTCTCCGAACATTTCAACAAAGAGAAGTAGATTGGATCTTTGAATCAACCTTGCTATATTTTTCATTAGTGATACATATAATGTTGAATTATGTATTAGATACATAATGTTGAAATTTGGCTAATTAATTGTGTGAGGATGCTTTGGAATTATAAACACAATATGGTTGTAATTGGGTCAAAATATTTATGTTAGAAATAAACATAAAATTAGAGTTTATGACTCTAGATTAATGCTCAGAGCTATGACTTCCATTCTAGAATCATTTGACCACCTTTGGGTGACCTATAATTGTTCACGATTCACTTTATTATGGGATTCGAATTTGGTTTGTGTTTTGGATTCAAAATTTACGCAAGTGCATATTTAGAACAAATTTATGTTTTTATAAAAATATTTGATATTTTTAAAAACTTGATTTTTGTTCTATAACATGTGTTGATGTTGGTTTTGAAATTAAAATTAATTTTAGGTGTTTGGAAGTGTTTAAGGAAGATTGAAAATATTTAGGGTTAAAAACCCTATTGCCTTCAGCTCTATGTTTCCAAAGAGCTGAAGGTGTTAAAACAAATGAAATTAAAAAAAAAATTGTTTTCACACAGTGCGCGCGCACACTTAATTTTATTTCCTCCCGTTAATGAGTTTACAGACTTCGATTCAGTCCCGGTTTTTTCCTATACAATTGTAATGGAATATAATATATATCATTAAATTATTTAAAATTACACCCATGTTTGATATTCATGGGTTAGACCCATTTCCGCTGCTCGGGACACCAATCCGACCCTAGAGGTTCCACATCCGCCCCAACAATCTTGTCCAATCTTTTATGAGGTAGCTTGTTTAAAACGTAGTTGGTGGAAAACAAGGTTTCTTCCCACAAGTTCTGTGGTAAACCATAGCTTGTTAACATGACATTCATCATTTCCTTCACTGTTCGATTTTTCCGCTCCACAGCCTCATTTTGTTGAAGTGAATAAGAAGCTATAGTTTCATGAATAATTTCATGGTTGGAATAATATTCACCATATCACTCCTGATTCTTTTGATTTTCTTTCCAAGTTGATTTTCAACTTCGTTATTATATTGTATAAAGCTCTCAATATCTTCATCTTTGATCATTAGCAAATACACTAGCAGAATCTTGTGCTGTCATTAATAAAGTGATAAAATATTTTTTACCACCTCTTATTTGCACAAAATTTATATCTCACACATTGGCGTGAATATCCAAGGGTTTAGAACTTCGTTCTATGGACAACTCAGATTATATATAATGTAGTGCACAATTACAACGTAGCTTGTAATTAACTTTGGGAAGTGTCACTATTAGAAATATATTATCAAATTCAGTTCCTGGTCAAGATTACTGACATGGGTCGGTTAGTAAAATCCGCTGAGACCAGTACATGTCGTATATCGGAATTGGTCCGATGGTTTATCCCAATGAACCATGAGTCTCGGAAGACTCGTATAGATGTGTAGGTGTTTATTTGATAAACACTGAACGACTCACCAAAGATTACCTAATAGATGGTACACCAACGTCAATAGGAATCTTATTGGGTTGAGTAGCATAATGATTCTTTGACTTGAGATACCACTGTGGATATATAGTTATCCTCCACACTTAGATGGCAGTCATATCACCGGTCTATTAAGATCAGACTTCTGCCTGTTCGTTGGGTGTGGACTCATGCTCATGATATCCTTTGTGTATCAAGAAAGGATCTGTCAGTCCTGTGCACAGGGCATATGTATTCATTATATGATTAGCAATCTGTTAAATCCGTGGCTGTGGTATACTTTGGAAGTAAGTTCCGAGTGTTATTCAGAAGATTGCTGATAGATACGTCGATATGATTATACCTATAGAGATTTGACATTTATATCTATATCTCTGGGACAATCCGAATACATGTGACGTAGGGATTACACGTATGTAATGATCTCGACCTGTATGATTCATCGAGTTTATCTGTGGTCGTCATAATTTACGGGTGGGTGAATTATGGACACGAAATTGGATTTGGTGACGTATATGTCTGAATCTAGAGAGTCTCACTAATGAAATATACTCGTAGAGCACTAGGGCAACTTTTATGAATAATAGAGATTATTTATAAACTCGTTTAACGATTAAACGAAAAATACATGCTATCGGGACCTAATCGTCATTTTCGAAATTAATGTGTATTTGTATTTAATTCTTGATTTTATTAAATACACATTAATTAAATATCAAATTTTGATATTTGACATATACATTAATAATGTATTTTTAATATTTAATGTAAATATAATACATATATTTAAGATATTTGTATTTAATTATTTAATTATATAAATATTATATGATTAAAATAATTAAAGTAACAAATATCTTAAAGTCATGATTTGCTTTTTTAAAGCTTGGAAATGACATGATATTATTGGAACACATTTAAGTTTACTTTATGTATTAGACAATAGTTATTTGTTATGTTTTGTAAATTTGGACAAATAAAAATGAAACAAGTAAAAAATCTTTATTGTTTTTCTTGTGCATATTCTCGGCAATATCACAAAATGGCATATAAATATTTTTTGTTTTCATTTTTCATAATACACAAGTTTCACAAATATTTTACAAAGTGAGTTGAGAGAAAATGTGGAAGAAAGAAAGAAAACAAAGGCAAAAATTTTGGAAATTTTGTAAGTTTTTTATACTTTCTTCTACATGGAAATTATTTCTATTAATCTTGGCTTCAATTTGTGTTGCTAAGTTGATGTCTCTACTCTTTGAGTTTGTAATTAAATGTGTTGGAAACTTGTTTGAAGGTGTTTTGCATGTATGATTAAATAATAAGCTAATTATGAGTAATTAAGCTTATTTGATTAATTACTAATCAAAGTTGTCATTCTAGAGTTGTTTAGCCATTCATTAATAACCTAGAATTTTTCTTAAGTTATTTCAAGTGGTAAGACCTGTTTCATGAATTAAAGAATTGGATTAAAGTATTGAATTTGTTTAATTTGTCAATTTGTTGAAATTGTAAAATTAGGGTTCATATCCCTTTCCAAATTGGGACTTTGCATATATGTGATTTAATTTTATGTATATATGATGTAATATTAAATTTGGGATTGATTGGATTTGATCTTGACATGTTTTGAACTAAAAAGGACCAAATTGTAAATCCTGGAAATTATTGGGGCTGTTCGGTAATTTCAGAAAAATTTGGAATTTTTATTGAAAATTCTATTTTCATGTATTAGACATGTATAAATCATTTTGAGATTGATTTGGAATCACTTAAATATGTATTTGACAATTTGAGGACCAAAATGATCACAATACAAAGTTTAGGGGTCTCACGGTAATTAATGATAAATCTGATTTTTCAGATAAAAATTCAGTTTTTATTTATTGATTAATTAGAATAAATTAGTTTATTTTAATTGCCTAAGAAAAATATTTATCGGAAATTATTTCGGAGTGAAAATACGCGAAAACGGTGAAAAATGACGTCACCGGGTAACAGCTGCCCAAATAGTGAACTGGTCACTGTTCGGGCAGTCCACGAACTGTACAAATATTTTTGGGGCTGACCTGGGCAGTCCCCATGTGAATTGGTCGGTCGTTTTGGCCGGAAACGCGTTTTATGCTATTTTACGGAAAAACGTTTTCGCAAAAGTTTCGCGATGTTTCTATATTATTTATGTCGTTATTTGATATCGAATAAATATATTTAGGTGATATATGAATGAATTATTAATATTGGATATTGAATGATTTATTTGAAAGTTTAAATTTTTTTAAACTACGATTTCGCCCGAACCGCGCTTCTTTCGCTGCGCCACTCTGATAAAACCCCAACAAAATGGTATCAGAGCGAGTCTAATTCAGAACCCCTGAAATGATTGCCATTTAAATTTGATATTTAATCTAATATTTACTTTTTACATGCATTTATTTATTTAATTTGATTAAATAAAGTGAAAAAACATATTTTAGGAAAATCCTTTTTAAATAAGGTTTTATAAAGTGACTAGTATTAGGAATACTTGTTTCTTCGTCCGTCTTGTCAATACAGATGTAAATATTTTCATGATGCTATGGCTGTAACGTGCCAAAGCTGTGCAATTATGGTTGAAGGTAGTTCATTTGCGCCGATAGAACTTATATGATAAGAGACAAATTCAAGTGAAAGTGGAAATCCTGAACATGACAAAGCTGTCAGGACTACATCGGTAGCTTGAGTTTGTCATTGACAAGTGACCTTGATACGCCTCTTATGAACGTGCCAAAGCTGTCACAACGAGAAACAGTCAGGACAAAATTAAGATTCACAACTAATGTGATTGACAATGAGTTGTCTACCCGTGAATATATCTAGGCAAAAACGTGCCAAAGCTATGAGTCGAAGTATATTTATGGGGTCCACTTCACATTATGGAATTCGATTTATTTATTGAATTCTCATATTCCGTTGGGGATTACGGTATTACGTAAAATAATGAGAGGCACTGCTATGTTAAAAATCTATAACTGATGCAGTGTGTAATATTATGATAATTATCGCTTATGTTTTTTCCTTATTCTATTTTTAGATAGAATTAAACTTTTATCCACTGCATGCATACTTTATATATGTTTTCTGACTTCAATTTGTAGGAAACGTTTTCCTAGCGCAGCGGAAATGGTTTAGGCACCCGGATCGGACTTGAAATTTTTTTATGCCATTCCCTTGTTCTGGCCGTATGCTACTGCCCCCACCACTGAAATTTTGCTTCAGTTTTAGACAAAATTCCAGCCCGAAACAACCCTGGAACAGTTAACGAACAGCCCCGAACAGCCGGACAAAAAACTGGTTGTTTTGGACTCGTTATGCGCGAAAAAACACTGCACAGTTCAGCCCTTATACGAATCAGTTTCTGCTATGTTTCAGGTCTGATTTGTCACCCCAAAAAAATCCAAACACAGCCCCAAAAATCCCTTTAGGTTCCCTAAAAATTCTGGATCAAAATGGAAACAAACCGAGCCTCATTTCTCTTGTTGTTTGGGCGGCAGTGAGCAATAACAATGCTCACTGCTGTGTGTGATGTAAGAGTGAATGAAAGAGATGGATTTTTATTTTGTTCGACACCAAAAGAGTCTTCCATGATATGTCTCACAACCAACGGAAAACAAGTGTGAGCTTGACTCACACAAATTAAATCTCTAAACTCTTTAGAGATTTTTGTTTCATTTATTTTTCTTTATCTTTTTCTTCTTTTTGTTCTTCCATGCTGTTTCTCAACTTTTGAGAGAAGGATGATGAAGAAAAAAGGTGGCTAGGGTTGCAAAAGGGAGAAAAAACTAAAAAAAGAAAGAAAATTTTCTTTTTTATACTTTTGTTTATTTGTTTCCAAAAACAAACAAATCTTTTCCACTTCTACACCTATGATTTTCGGCAAATGAGGAAATATTTTATTTAATTTTGTAACTTCCACTTTTATTACTATAATAAAAGACATGTTACAAAAATAAAAGGTGTAATTACCTTTCATAAAGTGTAACCACCAATTTTAAATATTTAATTTCCAAAACAATCCAAGGGTTTCTAAAACCCAAAACTTTGGAAATTACTAATATAGCCTTATTAAATTATATTATATATAATTTATTATTATTCATTTAATAATTATCATGTAATTATTAAAACCATATATTAACTTTTAATATATAGTTCCAAGTGTGACAAATAATATTATTAATAATATTAATAATATTTATATATATGTGAGTATATAATTGGACTATCCAATTATACTAAATCCGCTATAGTATATCGAGCTAGCACGGGGACCAAATGGACCTACGGTTCCGAGCTCCAATAATCTCGAAATATTAATTAAGCTCTAAATTAAATATTCTGAATTATTAACTCCGGGTTATTCCACTAAAAACCTGAAGTTGCACTCTCATTGCCGTAGATGATATATTAAGCCGAACCAAGTCGGTGTCCATCGATATAGTCACTACATATAGATTAACCCTTCACGAGTATCTCGTAATTAGAGCCGGGTCATAATGTTCGTTATACCCCTCTAATTATTTTTACCTTAAGTACTATTGATTCTCTAATGAACGATTTATTCATAACCATTATAAATTTTAATCTTTCTATTCGTAATAGAAAGACTTGAGCGCCTAACCGTTCAAGTACCGAATCAACCCTTAAGAAAAATACTCATATACTTCTCGTAAGAAGGAGTGAACTCCATATCTATTTAAAACATTCACAGCTACACAACAGACCATGCCCCCAAAGTACGTAGCTATTGGTCGGGACTGCTACACCAACCTCACCTTTGTAAATCAAAGGACATAGCCTGCCATGCAGAAGTTCGTAGTACACTCAGGATTAAGATTAATCCATATATGACCATCTAGTAGATCAGAATGACTTTCTTTGTTTAACGGATATTATAAAAATGTCTATTCCATCTGGGTCCAGTCCTATATGATCACATCATACAAGATGCCTCCATTCTCATGTCTCTATATGGACGATCCCGATCAAGGTCGCCATACAAATATAGAATGGACCGCAACTATAGATAAACAACAAACAAAATACTCGCTTTGTTTGCTCTCTATGGATTATTTAAGATTAATAACTTCAGACTTAAATCCTCTTGTGTATGACACTCATACATTAAGTCTGAAGGTACATAAGTAATTTATGGTATTCAAGATAATTTATAATATGCGAAAATTAAACAAACATTTTTATAAATGAATAATGCATCATTTTATTTCAAAACACATAAAACCGTTTACTTTACATGTAGCTCTAGGGCATACATCCCAACACAATTATGGTTGCATATTTCTAGAATAGGTTCTAGATTAAGAATAGACTATGATATAATCATTCTAGACAGAATAGTTTCTTATGCAGTAAAGATGGACATGAATTGGTTCAAGTGTCTCGAGATTCTTCACTGATATTAAGAAAACCCCATTAGATATTTGTTTATCTGATAATGGCATTTCTTGGCTTTAGTGACATTCAGCGGTCAGGAGTCAGACACTATTTGCTTTTCAATTATTTGCAAATGTTGTAAATAGTTGAAGATAAATAATAAATCTAAAGAAAGAAGATGCGTATAGTTGTGTATAGAAAATATCGATTTTCACAATACAACAACTGTAGATATTGGATATCAGATCTCCCGTCTAGTTATTTAAAATATTGTTGAATGATTGTTTCGATATTTGATATCAGAACTTGTGACTATTGGATGGTTACTTGTTCTCTGTAAACAGTTGTTACATATTTTAAAATGACTAGTAGTGTCATTGATAAATAGATAGACATTAAGAAAAATATTCGGTTAAGTAAATAACTTAGAACATTGTTTTATGAGATTTTATCACTTAAGCATTATATGCTTATTTCATATGGTAAAGGATGGTCTGATACCAGATCACACCACATATCCTTATCCATTTAATGAATATTATATTCGGGAAGGTGATTAAATCCCATTTAACCAATGATTGTCATTGGACCAGAAAATTTATTAAACTAATACATTAAATGTATGTACTTTAATGAATAATAAATTACTTAAGGTAGTTTTCTTTACTTCGTAACTTGGTCAATGAATCGTCGTGACTGAGTTACGTGTTTCTGATGAAACGCTGATAGAATATTTTATTGGTTCAAAGATATTCGATCTAAAGTTTTGAAAATTGTTTCTTTAAAATTCATCGTGAGTCTTTGAATTGTTCGAAGATGTTTGATATGATCAAACATATGAATTTATGGTAATTAGTTCTAAGGTTATTGATTGAATATGATTCTTACTCAATATTATTCCGCTACGATTCCATTGCTAATGGAATTGGTAAGTGAGAATAATCGAATCGTATATATGATTTGATTCGTTTGATATTGAGGGTTACCGAATTAGTTTCAATACTCTTGGGGATATGCTCCAGTAACACTAATCATCCTTTTAATTTAGGTTCCATTGTTTCTACAGTTACATATATGATATGTATAAGTAGAAAATTTGAATCTTGAAATGTTTGAGATTTGAATCTTTCTTTTGTATAATGGTTATATAATCGATAGTACTTGGGCCTTGGAGGTACGTGTATTAGGTTTATCATTTATTCTATTTAATAGATTGTATTCTATTTGATAGAATATCTTTTCTATAATCCCGAGTAAAAAAATTATTTTATTACTTAGTAAGTAACATCAGATGTTGACCATTGTAGAAGAGACTTGACTTACTGAAGTCAAATGTTAGAGTGATAAACTATAAATGAAACTACATAATTAATAAGATGAAAATACCCTTTAATTACTTCCATATAAGTTCAATAGGATGTCAGAATCATTTGCAAAGTATTTGATACTTAATGGTTCTGTTATTTTCTTATCGAAGAAAGTTATCCTATAACTTATAGTGGGAACGATATTTGATATCGATTTTGGAAATTAGCATTAAACCATAAATCTAAGATTGTTCATAGCTTACTATGATCAAGTTTGGAACTTGATTGAGCTTTCATTATGAATCGTTAATAAAATGTGCAAATGGTTTACACAGTAAAAGCACACTGAGCTCATTAAAGGTTTGACCTTTACAGTATGACAGTGAGAAAAGTTATACTCAACAATCTATTGTAGATTCTGAGTAAACTTGTCTCTAGTCGCACTGATTGAACAATTTAAGAACTGTTGGTTAATGATGATATTAAATTGTACATTTTAGCTAAAAGATACAAAGTGATGTTTCTGAATGGTTTCTTCAGATAAGAGATCCATTGTGATTTCTTAGTTTGAAGAGTTCATTTTGGAATGGCCCTGGAGTTTGTATTATGCTAAGATTACAATTTAGTATATTAGTTTATAGAGCCTATTGTAGACTCGGATGAGCTTTCTGGAATTTATGTTTTCTAATTTTGATATCAGTTAGATTGTCTGATTTTATCCAAGCATAGAGAATATATAAGAGATAGAAGGGTTAATGGGAGCGTACAAATTTCTTTATAGTATTTTACATCATAATGACATTATCATTATTAAGGTAATAATGAGATGTTTATGAGGTAAAAGGTTTACATGAGTCTTATTTTCTCCTTGAAGGCAGTGGAAGTGGTCTCTATTATATTCGATATAAATTTTTATATATGATATAAAACTAAGAGACTTGAGAGATGCTCCCATTAGTCGTACATTAGATATGATCTAATAAAGGACACAATGAGACTATCTGTGTGAAAATTAGTATAACTGTTTGACAGTTAGTGTGTCTATAATATATAATATTCATCTTTTGTAAATGATGATTCCTTTGTCAAAAAAGAAATTGATTAGAATGTCTAGTTAATCTTATGCATCATAGGATGATGGCATAATGAATATTATATTAAATGCGATTAGAGATATCAATTTAATCGTAATTGTTACGAGTTATTTTGATATCCTCTAGACCATAAGATGTGTCTTGAAACATGTTCTTTATTATCTTTGAGATATTAAGAACGAGTTTCTAATTAATGGAGAATAAAGTTAGCAACCATTAGGGTCATATTAGTTTT
This sequence comes from Zanthoxylum bungeanum, assembly GCA_019454045.1. Lineage (NCBI taxonomy): Eukaryota > Viridiplantae > Streptophyta > Magnoliopsida > Sapindales > Rutaceae > Zanthoxylum > Zanthoxylum bungeanum. The sequence goes on along the minus strand of SKCR01037005.1, from coordinate 53,116 downwards.
GAGTCTAATTATGACGTTAGACAGTTTACGTCATAAAAAGTCAGAAAAGATGTCGTGGGAGTGTCACAGATGATTCCACTATGAGAGTGGAGTTAGTTGCAACTTATGAAGTATCGACTTATGAAGTTGCACCATGATATTGTAGATTAGAAGTTTGGTATTGGTGTTGTACTTGTTGTTGTCTGCATAGTATTTTGGGTTTGTTCCACAAATACTTGGATAATTCAGTAGTTATAACACAATATTGATGTGGCATCTGAGTCATATTGATGTAGAACTTAGTTTCTACAAAAATATGAATGATGCTAGCTAAGAGAAACAATTGGGTTTGTTTGACAAACTCAATATGTTATAGCGGGCTTACTTGTTGTTGCATACCTTTTGAGTGCTAGGTGAGTTCTTGAGGGCCATGCGTATGTGATACACATTAAGATGTGTATATGATACCGTGGATTGACACTATATCAAGTGTGAGAAATTGTTAGGGTTGGTGGTCGGAGCGCCAATCCGGATCGTATTTATGTCTGATTCATAAATACGAGCAATATATTTTTCATTAATATTACTTATTTATGGTAGCACCTCTTGTCTTTTATTATATATACTCGATCTAATTCATTAGATTGAAACTAAATTGTGTTTAGTGATATATATATATATATATTAGACAAAAGCCCGATAATATATAATGTAGTGCACAATTACAACGTAGCTTGTAATTGACATTAGGAAGTGTCACTACTAGAAATATATTATCAAATTCAGTTCCTGGTCAAGATTTATTGACACAGATCGGTTAGTAAAATCCATTGAGACCGGTATATATCGTATATCGGATTTTCTCTGATGGTTTATCCCAATGAACCATGAGTCTTTGGAGACTCGTATAGACGTGTAGGTATTTTTTTATAAACACTGAATGACTCACCGAAGATTACCTAATATATGGTACACCAACGTCAATAGGAATCTTCTTGGGTTGAGTAGCATAATGATTCTTTGACTTGAGATACCACTGTGGATATGTGAGTTATCCTTCATACTTAGATGGTAGTCACATCACCGATCTATTAAGAACATACCTCCGCCTGTTCGTTGGGTGTGGAATCATGCTCATGATATCCTGTGTGTATCAAGAAAGGATCCCTCAGTCATGTGTACAGGGCATATGTATTCATTATATGATTAGCAATCTGTTACATTGATGGCCATGGTATACTTCAGAAGTAAGTTCCAAATGTTATTTCGAAGATTGCTAATAGATACGTCGATATGATTATACCTATAGAGATTTGACATTTATATCTATATCTCTGGGATAATCCGAATACCTGTGGCAGATGGATTATACGTATGCAATGACCTCGACCTATATGATTCAATGAGTTTATCTGTGGTCGTCATAATTTACAGGTGGGTGAATTATGGACACAAAATTGAATTTCGTGATGGATATGCCTGAATCTAGAGAGTCTTACTAATGAAATATACTCGTAAAGCACTAGGGCAACTTTTATGAATAATGTAGATTATTTATAAACTCGTTTAATGGTTAAACGAAAAATACATGCTATCGGGACCTAATCGTCATTTTTGAAATTAATGTGTATTTGTATTTAATTCTTGATTTTATTATATACACATTTATTAAATATCAAATTGTGATATTTGACATATATCATTAATATATGTATTTTTAATATTTAATGTAAATATAATACATATATTTAAGATATTTGTATTTAATTATTTAATTATATAAATTATATATGATTAAAATAATTAAAGTAACAAATATCTTAAAGTCATGATTTGCTTTGTTAAAGCTTGGAAATGACATGATATTATTGGAACACATTTATGTTTACTTAATGTTTTAGATAATAGTTATCTTTTATGTTTTGTAAATTTGGACAAATAAAAATGAAACAAGTAAAAATTCTTTGGACAAAGAAAAAGAGCTCATAAATGGCAAGAAGCGCGAGGCGCACTTCGCTTCAACATCTCAGTCTCCCAAGGCTTGGCCTAAGACGAATGGAGGTGTAAAGAAAAAGAAGAAGAAGAAAGGCAAGGCCAAATCGTCAAAACCTTCTGGGAAGGGTAAGGACAAATCCCAAGATGTATGTCTGCAGTGCGGCAAGCGGGGTCACTGGAAGCGTGACTGCCGCGAGTACAAGGCACACATGAAGGAAATCAAAGCGGGCAAGGCACCGGCTTCATGTATGTTTGTTATAGAAATAAACATGTCTACTACTAGTTTTAAAAATTGGATTTTGATTCTGGTTGTGGTACTCATATATGTACTGATGTGCATGATCTGCAGATTAACATGAGACTGGCCTCAGGAGAGATTGACCTCCGCTTTGGAAATGAGACACAAGTCGCCGTTTTGGCCGTTGGCACTTATGTTTTGGAACTGCCTTCGGGGTATGTACTTAAACTTACAGACTGTTATTATGTACCTAGTTTGACTAGGAATATTATTTCTGTATCTATGTTAGCCCAATGTGGGTATACTTTTGTATTTAGAAACACTGGGTGTTTTATGTATAAAAATGATATGGAGATTTGCACTGCTGATGAAAATAATGGTCTTTATATTTTGAATATAAATCAATCTCAAACATATAATATAACAAACAAAAGGCTTAAATTAAGTAACAAAGATGAAACTTATATGTGGCATTATCGTCTGGGACACATTAATAAGACTCGCATATCCACACTTTCGAAGAGTGGGTACTTGGACGGATTTGATCCAAATTCATATGAGTCTGCGAATCTTGTTTATTAGGCAAAATGCCTAAAACACCTTTTAGCGGAAATGGTGTACGTGCCACTGAACTGTTAGCCCTCGTTCATAGTGACGTATGTGGGCCAATGTCTAGCCAGGCTAGAGGTGGATATGAATACTTCGTAACCTTTATGGATGATGCATCGCGTTATGGTTATGTGTATCTTATGAGACACAAGTCGGAAACCTTTGAGAAATTCAAAGAGTTTTGACACGAAGTAGAAAAACAGACCGGCAAAAGTATTAAGACATTACGGTCAGACCGTGGTGGCGTATACTTAATCAATGAGTTTCTTGATTACTTGAAAGAATATGGTATTCTTTCACAGTGGACTCCTCCAGGAACACCGCAATTAAACGGTATGTCCGAACGGAGAAACCGAACTTTGTTAGACATGATAAGGTCTATGATGAGTCGCACAGAGCTACCTATTTCCTTCTGGGGATATGCATTGAACAGTGCAATACTTATTTTGAATAAGGTTCCGTCAAAGTCTGTTCAACAGACTCCGTATGAGATATGGACATGAAAGAAACCGGGTTTCTAATTCATGAAGATTTGGGGTTGCTAGGCATACGTCAAACGTTTGGAATAAGGGTGAACACAATTTTGGGTCAAACCGCGAACCGCACTGAACCGAACCAAACCGCGCTGTTTGAAAAAAATATTAAAAATAATTTTGAACCGCACCGAATCGAATCGCAAATTTCGGGTCGGTGTGCGGTTTTGACCCATGTCAAACCGCGAACCGCCCAAAACCATAAATTTTAACTCGAACCGCGACCCGAACCACCTAAACCACCAACCCGTGTTCAAATTAAATATTATTTTATAGTTTTATTCTTCTTTAACTATGAAAATTAAGATATTTAATGATCATATAACAATATGTAATGAATAAATGAAAATTATGTAATTTTTTCTTAAATTATAATGTGAAAACACACAAAATTTTCTTTAAAAATTTATAATCCAAACCGCCGACTCGAACCGCCCAAACCGCTAAACCGCCAACCCGAACCGCAGCGGTTTTCCTTATCAAATTTTCGGTTTCGTTTTCTAATTTCTCAAACCACCAACCCGCGCGGTTTGAAGTAAAAAATAAAAAAACCGCGCTGAACCGCACCGCGAACACCCATAGTTTGGAAGGTACCAAACTAGAACCCAAATCAGATAGATGCCTATTTGTAGGATATCCTAGGGAAACCAAAGGATATTACTTCTATCACCCACAAGAGAACAAAGTATTTGTTGCTCAACATGCGGTTTTCCTTGAGAATGAATTCCTAAATGCAGTGGTTAGTGGGAGGAAAGTAGAACTCGATGAAAATCGGAGTGATACTGTTCCTGGCACAGAATCCTTAACAGAACATGAATAGTTCATCAGGGATGAAACTGTACCACAATCTTAGAATACACAAGAACCGCGTAGGTCGGAGAGAGTCAGAAAAAAACCTGAGAGGTATGGGTTTCTGATCTCACCTCATGTAGATATCAATCTTATTGAGGATAACGAGCCGGCTACGTATGAGGAAGCGATACAAGATATTGATTCTGCTTTATGGCAAGAATCCATGAAGTCCGAAATGGATTCCATGTACACCAACCAAGTTTGGACACTGGTTGATGCACTAGAAGGCGTAAAGCCTATTGGTTGCAAATGGGTCTTCAAGAAGAAGAACGACATGGATGACAACATACAGACGTACAAAGCTAGGCTTGTAGCGAAAGGGTATCGTCAACGACATGGTGTCTATTACGACGAAACGTTTTCACCCGTTGCTATGATTAAATCCATACGGATTATGCTTGCTATTGCTGCATATTTCGATTACGAGATATGTCAGATGGACGTCAAAACCGCTTTCCTTAATGGAAACCTTTTGAAGGATGTTTATATGCAACAGCCTGACGATTTTGTCGTACCAAGACTTGCAAACAAGGTTTGTAAGTTAAATCGATCCATTTATGGATTGAAGCAAGCATCGCATTCTTGGAACCAATGTTTTGATGATATCATAAAAGAATATGATTTCGTTCAAAACGAGGATGATCCTTGTGTATATAAGAAGGTTAGTGGGAGCGCACTGACATTCATTGTCCTTTACGTTGATGATGTGTATGTTTATTGGCAATGACATTCTCATGCTACAATCGGTGTGAAAGCTTGGCTTTCATTAAAATTCTCTATGAAGATCTGAAAGAAGCAGCCTTTATTCTAGGAATAAAGATCTATCGGGATAGATATAGAAAGCTGCTTGGACTCTCCCAGAGCACGTACATTGACAAAGTGTTGAAGAGATTCAACATGGATCAGTCCAAGAGGGGACTGTTGCCAGTGTCACATGGCGTCACTCTATCTAAGGACATGTGTCCTAAAAGTCAAGATGAGAGAGACAACATGAGTCGGATCCCGTTCGCCTCGGCAGTCGGATTGATCATGTATACCATGATATGTACGCGACCTGATGTCTCGTATGCTTTGAGCATGTGTAGTCACTATCAGGCCGATCCAGGTGAAGGTCACTAGATGGCGGTTAAGAATATCCTTAAGTATCTTAGACGAACTAAGGATGCTTTCTTAATCTATGGAGATGTAGAACTTGAGGTAACTGGGTATACCGATGCAAGTTTCCTAACCGATAAAGACGACTGTAAGTCGCAATCCAGATACATATTTTGTTTGAATAACGGAGCAGTAAGCTGGAAATCTTCCAAGCAAGAGACTGTTGCCGATTCAATAACAGAAGCGGAGTACATTGCTGCAGCTGAAGCAGCAAAAGAGGCAGTTTGGATCCGAAAATTCCTAATTGGATTAGGAGTAGTTCCGTTAGCAGCTGAGCCCATTCCATTGTATTGTGACAATAACGGGGCTATAGCGCAGGCTAAGGAACCAATGTCTCATCAACGATCCAAGCATGTTCTTCGACGTTTCCATATGATTCATGAGATCATACATCGTGGCGATGTGAAGATCGAGAAGGTCGCATCAGAGGACAACATTGCAGATTCGCTGAAGAAAGCTATTCCTCAGAAAATGTTTGAGCGACATGTACATAGTTCAGGTGTTAGATGCTTGAGTGATTGGATATAGGCCAAGTGGAGATTGTTGGACAATTATGACCCATTGAATCACTATTTATAAAAGACATTGTGGTTTTTGTACAAATTAACTATGTGACAATGGAAATTGCATTTTATCATTTTGTAATTTGATTACTTAAATATATAAATGGTAAAAGTCCTTATGATTAGTTCCAGATTATAAGATATGAGACAATATCAATCCATAAAGGTTTAATCATTAAATATCCCTAGTCGTAGTATTATCGAGATTGGACATCGATAATGTGGAATAGACTAGTATTGCACTTGTGCGTGTTATGGAAGCGTAACTTCATAGTTCTCATATATTTAAGTATTGGATACTTATGCAAGTGTGATAGGAGGTTGTGTTTACCGATGGTACGGAAACAGCTTCGCTCTGGATAGACCCCTCAGAATCTCATTGGTAATATGACTATGTGTCTCTGGGAATCCGAATCAGGGTAGATGTATTTGGTCTTAACCTGAGACTTACATCGCTAGTAGTTGCGACAATCAATACGCTTTGGTTTTGGTCGTCCAGGACTTTAACAGGTTATGTGTACGCATCTTCTGGGTTTATTGAGAATCGTAGTGTATTGGGTGTGATGTCAAGACGGAAGTATCACTTCAGTCATATGGAGATGATGATCACGCAGGGATACAAAACTGGTACTCTAATGTGTTGCAACCATCGGGATAATATGACAAGGTCATGATTATCCGATTAAAGAGACTAGTTGCTTGTGATCCGATATATGCTTCGTACGGGGCAGACACTAATCCAGCCCCAGGCCTTGCATATGACATCCGATACTGGATCGAAATACGCAATACTACGTATACTACGCGACATAGATTATATATTCCTTTAAGAATATTTCTAGAGAAATGGGTAGGCACGGTATTTTACTAGAAGCCAACCATGTCTCGTAAATCAGTAAAAACGTGGTACGATGTACGTGTTGGAGATTATCTAGGTCCCAAGGATCATAAATCAAGCATGAACAGTGTGAATAACGTCGAGAAGTCGCGGAATACTTACATCGAGCAGTTGAGCAACGCTTTGACAAACAAAAATTCGGTTTTGCTCACAGTGGACAGCTCACGACAGTGCAGTGAATTCCTCACTGGTTCGGCCTTCAATCAACAAGAAACCAAGCTCCAAGCTTCGTCATTTGATTCCCGGCTCATGGGTGGACTTCCCTATCACTTTCACATTGATTCCGGAGTGTTCTCTAGCACTCTTTTCTTGCCACAAAAACGCATTGCTTCCTATTTTCTTCACTGTTTTGGCGAACCAGAAACCAGAAGAAAAAGCCCTCCATGGGCGTGAGGGGAGAGATGAAAGAGAGGAGAATGTGTTGAATGATTTCCAAAATCAAAAGACTTAAAATGATATACCAAAATTTGGTATATGTTTCATTTAATTTCTTACACATTTGAGTGTCCAACACTCAAACATCAACTCACATCATTCAAGTTGTCAAGTCACATCACTCAAAGTGACAAGTGATTTGACGTTTGATGCGACTAGCGATTTGACGCCTGATTTGACGTGCCGCACTCGAATTCAAAATGTGAATGCGCTCGTAAATAATCTCGGGCTCGGGTTCGCTAATTCCAAATTAACGAATTTTCCATTGCGTCGTAATTAAATGATTACGCCTAGTGAAATCACTATTCACGTCGCTAACGAATTAATTCTAAATTAATTCGTTCGTCCGAATTAAAATCCAATTTCAATTCCACGTCGAAATCCAATTTCGTTAAATATATCAAATATATTAATTTCGATTAATTCCAATTAATCATTCTATCTCTCTCTTTTTAAATGATATTTTATCCCAGATAAAATCTCTCCGCAATTAATCCCAGATTAATTTTCTCTCTCTTCTAATTAATCCCAGATTAATTAAAAGTGCGAGTCATACGTCATCGGTGAATCTTTGGGAAGCGACCCATGAGATCCCCGGATATGTTGGCAGTAAATTCGGTCGTCGGACTATCCGAACACGTAAGTACCTCGTACTACGTTTATACCGAATTACAAGACAAGGTTGGCTTCTAGCAAAGCGCCATGCCTCCCCAATTCTCCGGAAATATCCTTACAGGAATAAAGGATCTGTATCAGGCGTAGTATACGTAGTATTGCTTATTTCTGTCCAGTATCGGATGATCACATGCAAGGCCTGGGGCTGGTACAGTGTCTGCCCCGTACGAAGCATATATCGGATTACAAGCAACTAGTCTCTTTAATATCGGATAATCATGACCAAGTCATATTATCCCGACGGTTGCAACCTTATATAGATAACCAGTTCTGTATCCCTGCGCGATCATCAACTCCATATAACTGGAGTGAAACTTCCGTCTTGACATCACACCCAACACACTACGATTCTCAATATACCCAGTATTGGCGTACACAGAACCTGTTAAATCCCTGGACGACCTCAACCAAAGTATATTGATTGTCGCAAGTATTAGCGGTGCAAGTCTCAGGTTAAGACCAAATACATCTACCCTGATTTCGGACTTCCATAGACACATAGTCATACTACCAATGGAATTCCGAGGGGGTCTTATCCAGAGCGAAGCTGTTTCCCGTACCATCGGTGAAACACGACCTCCTATTACACTTGCATGAGTATCCTATACCCAAATATATAAGAACTATGTCGTTGTACCCTCACAACGCGCACAAGTGTAATACTAGTCTTTTGCGCATTCATCGATGTCCAATCTCGATAATGCTCTGACTAGGGATATTTAATGATTTATCCTACGTGGACTGATACTGTCTCATACCATTCTCTGTCCAGGAACAAATCACAAGGACCTCTCATCATTTATACATCTAGGTGATCCAATCACAAATGATAAGAGTGCAATCTCCTTTGTCACATAGTTAATTTGTACAACAACACCGTGATCTATACAAATAGTGACGCTATGGGTCATAATTGTCCAACAATCTCCCACTTGGCCTATAGCCAGTCACTCGAGTGCTTGACACCCGAACTATGTACGGTTGGCTCAAATTGCTGAGAAAAGGATTTCTTCAGCGGATTTTCATGATTATCATCTGATGCGATTTATTCGATCATCACATCGCCACGATGTATGATCCGAACGAATCAGATGAATATCGAAGTATGTATCTGGATCGTTGATGAGACCATTAATTCTTTAGCTTGTGCTCAAGCCTAGCTCAGCTGCTAACAGAATTATATCTAATCTAATTAGATTTGTTATCGACCCAGAAGGCTTCCATTGCTGCCTCAGCTGCAGAAATAACCCGCATTTGTTGTTTATTCGGTAACATTATCTTGCTTGGAAGATTTCCAGCTCACTGTTTCTTTATTCAAACTGTATAGTACCGTTTGCGACTTTTAGTCGTCTTTATCGGTTTAGGAAACTTTCTACAGTGATCCCAATCACTTCAAGTTCTCTTTCTCCACAGATAATAAGACAGCATTCGTAGTTCTCTAAGATACTAACGGATGTTCTTAACATCAATCCAGTGACTATCACTTGTATTGGCCTGATTGTGAATCCATATGCTCAAAGCGTATGAGACACCAGATCGCGTACATTTTTCAATGTACGAGTTCTCGGAGGAGAGTTTCTCGAAAGCCACGCTTTCACCGATTGTATTATGGGAATATCATTTCCAAGAAATGACATATTATCATTATTTTATAGGACATTATTGTCAGTGCGCTCCACTAACCCTCTTATATACAAGAATCCTTTGTTTTGAATTAAATATAAACTATTATGATTACATCAAAACGACAATTCCAAGAACCTATGCTTGCTTCAATCCAAACATGGATCGAATAACCCGCAAACATTGTTTGCTAGTTTTGGTACGACAAAATCGTCAGGATGTTTTAAACATCCTCCGAAAGGTTTCCTTTTCAGAAAAGCGATTTTCCGTTCAGCTGACATATTTCATAAATGAAACATGCAGCATTAACAAGCATTATCCAAATGGATTTACCAAGGCAACAGTTAAAAGGTTGAATCGTAATCAACACAATGTTGATAACGATACCTTTCCGCTAAAAGCCTAGCTTTATACGTTGGTATGTTGCCTTCCATGTATGTTTTCCTTGAAGACTTATACAGTACCAATAGGAACAATGCCTTGCGGTACATCAACTAGTATCCAAACATAGTTGATATACATGGATCCATTTCGGATTATATGGCACTTTGCCATAATAGGAAGTCGATATCTTGTATCACTTCCTCATACGTAGTCAGTTGGTATACCTCAATAAGATAAACATCTTTATGAGGTGAGATCAGAAACCCATACCCCAGGTTGTTTTCTGACTCTCTCCGAATTACGCGGTTCTTGTGTATTCGAAGATTAATGGTAATAGTTTCATCCTTGATGAACTATTTGTGTTCCATTAAGGACTCGATGCCTTGAATAGTATTACTCCGATTTTCATCGAGTTTTACCATCCTCCCACTAACACTGCATATCGGTATTCCTCTTAGGAAAACCGCATGGCGAGCAACAATCTTATTGTTCTCTTATGAGATGTATAAGTACAATACTTTGGTATCCCTAGGATAACCTACATTTGGCACTTATCCAATTTTGGTTTTAGTTTGGTATCATCCAAACATATGCCTAGCATTCCCAAATTTTACAGGAATGAGAAACTCAGTTTCTTTCCCGTTCATATCTAATATGTAATTCTGTCTAACAGATTTTAATGGAACCTTATTCAAAATAAGTTCTTGCACTGTTTAAAGTTTATCCGTTGAAGGAAATGGTAGCTCAAAGCGACTCATGATTAACCTTATCATGTCCAATAAAATTCGGTTACTCAGTTCGGACACACAGTCACTTTGACGTGTTCCGGGAGGAGTCCTCATTTGAAAGAATACTTTACTCTTTCAAGTATTTAAGAAACTTATTGCTTAATATTTTCCATTACGGTCTTACCGTGACGGTTAATACTTTAGCCGATCTGTTCGTCTATTTCGTGTCGAAACTTTAAAAGTTTCCGATTTGTGTTCTTCAAAAGAAACACATGACCATAACGCGATGCCACATCCGTAAGGTGATGGAATATTCATATCCACATCTAGCCTAGCTAGACATGGGCCCACTTGCTTCACTATGAATTAGGGCTAACAGATTGGTGGCATTTACACTTTTACCAGTAAATAGTGTTTTAGGCACATTGTCCAATAAACTAGATTCGTAGACTTTATTTGAATAGAATCAAATCAGTCCTAGTACCCACTCTTCAAAAGTGCGGATATACGATTCTTGTTTGATTGTGTCCCAGACAACAATGCCACATCAGTTTCTTCTGATCAAATCAGTTTGAGCTATTTGTTTGTCATTATATACATTTGAGATTTATTTATATTCAAAATATAAATTCTGTTATTCACATCTAATGTGTTTATCTCAATATCATCTTTATATAATAAAACACTTTAGTGTTCTAGAATATAAAGGTTCACCCGCAGCGGGTTAAACACGGATATAGAGATAATGTATCTAGTCAAACTAATTACATTATAACAGTTTCCTAATCCTTTCATAGCAGATTCTGAACATCAGTATATATTTATGTACCACACTAAGTAATTTAAAATCCAATTTCATACTAGTAGTGAACATAATCATGACAAACATATTTGAAGTCAGAGCCTTGCTCGTCTTCCAATTCCTTAATGTCTGATTTGTCCAAACGGCAGTCACGCTTCCGCGATCCCGTTTGCCACAATTTAGGCAGACATTTTGGGATATGTCCTTTATCTTCTAAAATTCTAATGATTTGCCCTTTGCCCCATTTCAACACTCCAGAAGCCTTTGGCCAAGCCTTGGCCTTTTAGATATCGAAGTAAGGTGCGACTGCGCTACTTGCCTAATTGCAAACTTTGACTTTGTCTCCTTGAGATAGTCATTAACACTCCAAGAATTATTAATTGCAATTTAGTACTTCTAAAATCTAAGCATAGATGTATGAAGATCCTTCAATTTCATTATCATACTTTAAGGATCTAATCCTTAGTTCTGATTCAGAATTAAGGAGTCTACTGCGACATGCTTAATGGATTAAGCACTAAAGTTATCATCACATGAATCTTCCAAGATTATGCTCGACTATTTGCTTAACTCCGGGCTTAGGCCTAATATATTATTTTATCAAATAAAATAACCTATTATTTTTTCCAGGACCATCCTGAAATGATTCACAATTTGAAAATTAAACCATTTAAAACATTTTCCCTAGGATTAGTATTAAACTTCAATCTTTCATTTATATCTTGATTCTAATAGTCCAACTATTTAATCAACGATATTGGTACTATTTATTAATGATTACAATAGTCCAACTATTTAACCACTATAATTTAATAGATTAAAATCAATTATATTGATTACGATAATCCAATTATAAAATCAACTATAAATGAATAGTTTGAATATAGTCCAACTATTTATTAAAACAACATTTTAAATATTAGTCCAACTAACATTTAATTATTTGACGACGAATTGATATTTGAATGAGCGCGTATGGCAAGTAATTAAACAAATATTGTAAATTCAATTCTTGCCTCCCACTATTTTTCAGCGAGCCTCTAACCCTCTGTCGAGTACTCGGGAAATCGCGTTTCCTAGTGGGCTAGGATCCCGTTAAATATCACACAATCTTGACTTTGGCCAACAAATTGTATGATAATTAACTAGGTAGATCTCTAAGATCGATTGGATCCAATCCAATTCCTAGATCCGGTAGGGGGACATCCAAGTCCGAAACATATATCTTATATATGCCAATACATCCAATGTATTACCTACCATTTTCCTCTGAATCAACTAAGCATTGTCCTTTGGCACAACAAACTTAGTGATCCCAGTCAAGCGTGACCCATTGGCCATGGAAAGCTTTGTAATCAATGTCGATGGACAGAAGTGGTCTTAACTTTGGCCAACAAACCACAACTTGGACAAGACACTGACATGTAACAAAGCCTTCGTGATTCAAACACATCTTCGACAGACAAAGGCCTTGACTTTGGCCAACAAACCAATGCCGTCTTAGATCTTGAGTGAGAATCACTCAATGGAAAGAAAGACGCTTAATATTTGCGAGGGTTTTTCGAGTGCAAATTGGCAACCAATTTATTATCTTTGTTAAGGTCTCATCATCATACACCCTTAAACATGCATTCTAAACACATAATAAAGTGCGTATGAAAAATAATAATGATATGCGGATGGATACTTTACACAATGATCCTAGATCAAATCTCTCCCTTTCTCTTTCCCGCTAGCACAAATATTTCTTCTACTCGTTACACTACACTTCTAAAGAAACCTCATTTACATTGAGGGGATATGTGAGAAGAGAATACAAAGAATAAGGAGGGACAAGGCTGACACGCAGGTCCAATTAATAAATCAAATTTATTACAAAATTTCTAAAATTGCCTCACCCATCTAATGTCCATCTGTTATACATTATTCATGCATCGCAACCATGTATTCACACACATGTTATCAATCAATCAATCTAATCAATTAATTAATCTGATAATTAGTGATCATCTAATGTTCAAACACGATTTTTGATTTTGCTCGAGTCAAACTCGTTTTGCGAATAAGTACTCAAAGTACGAATTCTTGAATTAAATTAAACTACATCATTAAATCCAATTTAATATGCATTCAATTCTAATTCACTATTTAATTCCAAATTAAATGTCACACTTTATTTACGAACCTTTACGACTTAAATTCTAAATTTAATCATTACGGGTCTCAAAGCCCGATTAACGTCCAACGTCAATTTAATTAAAGTCCAATGGGCTTTTAATTAATTTCTTGAGGCGTGGACTTTTGGTCAACTCGGGCTCGGGTGATACCATTGTTGGAGATTATCTAGGTCCCAAAGATCATAAATCAATCATGAACATGTGTGAATAACATCGAGAAGTCGCGGAATACTTACATCGAGCGGTTGAGCGACGCTTTGACGAATAAAAATTATGTTTTGCTCACAGTGGACTGCTCACGGCAGTGCAGTGAATTCCTCACTGGTTCGGCCTTCAATCAACAAGAAACCAAGCTCCGAGCTTCGTCATTTGATTCCCGGCTTATGGGTGGACTTCCCTATCACCTTCGCATTGATCCCGAAGTGTGCTAGCACTCTTGTTCTTGCCACAAAAACGCACTACTTCCCATTTTCTTCACTGTTTTAGCGAACCAGAAACCAGAAGAAAAAGCCCTCCATGGGCGTGAGTGAAGAGAGGAAAGAGATGAGAGAATGTGTTGAGTGATTTCCAAAATCAAAAGACTTAAAATGATATACCAAAATTGGTATATGTTTCATTTAATTTCTTACACATTAGAGTGTCCAACACTCAAACATCAACTCACATCATTCAAGTTGTCAAGTCACATCACCAATCAAGTGTGACAAGTGATTTGACGTTTGATGCGACTAGCGATTTGACGCCTGATTTGACGTGCCGCACTCGAATTCGAAATGCGAATGCGCTCGTAAATAATCTCAGGCTCGGGTTCGCTAATTCCAAATTAACGAATTTTCTGTTGCGTCGTAATTAAATGATACGCCTAGCGAAATCACTATTCACGTAGCTAACGAATTAATTCTAAATTAATTCGTTCGCCCGAATTAAAATCCAAATCAATTCCGCGTCGAAATCCAATTTCGTTAAATATATCAAATATATTAATTTATCGATTATTCCAAATTAATCGTTCTCTCTTTTTAAATGATATTTTATCCCAGATAAAATATCTCCGCAATTAATCCCAGATTAATTTTCTCTCTCTTCTAATTAATCCCAGATTAATTAAAAGTGCGAGTCATACGTCATCGTGAATCTTTGGGAAGCGACCCATGAGATCCCCGATATGTTGGCAGTAAATTCGGTCGTCGGACTATCCGAACACGTAAGTACCTCGTACTACGTTTATACCGAATTACAAGACAAGGTTGGCTTCTAGCAAAGCGCCATGCCTCCCCAATTCTCCGAAAATATCCTTACAGAAATAAAGGATCTGTATCAGGCGTAGTATACGTAGTATTGCGTATTTCTGTCCAGTATCGGATGATCACATGCAAGGCCTGGGGCTGGTACAGTGTCTGCCCCGTACGAAGCATATATCGGATTACAAGCAACTAGTCTCTTTAATATCGGATAATCATGACCAAGTCATATTATATCTCGACGATTGCAACCTTATATAGAGAACCATTTTGTATACATGCGCGATCATCAACTCCATATGACTGGAGTGAGACACTTCCGTCTTGACATCACACCCAACACACTACGATTCTCAATATACCCAGTATTGGCGTACACAGAACCTGTTAAATCCCTAGACGACCTCAACCAAAGTATATTGATTGTCGCAAGTATTAGCGGTGCAAGTCTCAGGTTAAGACCAAACATCTACCCTGATTTTGGACTTCCATAGACACATAGTCATACTACCAATGGAATTCCGAGAAGGTCTTATCCAAAGCGAAGCTGTTTCCCCCGTACCATCGGTGAAACACAACCTCTTATTACACTTGCATGAGTATCCTATACCCAAATATAAGAACTATGTCGTTGTACCCTCACAACGCGCACAAGTGTAATACTAGTCTTTTGCGCATTCATCGATGTCCAATCTCGATAATGCTCTGACTAGGATATTTAATGATTTATCCTACGTGGACTGATACTGTCTCATACCATTCTCTGTCCAGGAACAACACAAGGACCTCTCCATCATTTATACATCTAGGTGATCCAATCACAAATGATAAGAGTGCAATCTCCTTTGTCACATGTAATTTGTACAACAACACCGTGATCTATACAAATAGTGACGCTATGGGTCATAATTGTCCAACAATCTCCCACTTGGCCTATAGCCAGTCACTCGAGTGCTTGACACCCGAACTATGTACGGTTGGCTCAAATTGCTGAGAAAAGGATTTCTTCAGCGATTTTCATGATTATCATCTGATGCGATTTATTCGATCATCACATCGCCACGATGTATGATCCGAACGAATCAGATGAATATCGAAGTATGTATCTGGATCGTTGATGAGACCATTAATTCTTTAGCTTGTGCTCAAGCCTAGCTCAGCTGCTAACAGAATTATATCTAATCTAATTAGATTTGTTATCGACCCAGAAGGCTTCCATTGCTGCCCCTCAGCTGCAGAAATAACCCGCATTGTTGTTTATTCGGTAACATTATCTTGCTTGGAAGATTTCCAGCTCACTGTTTCTTTATTCAAACTGTATAGTACCGTTTGCGACTTTTAGTCGTCTTTATCGGTTTAGGAAACTTTCTACAGTGATCCCAATCACTTCAAGTTCTCTTTCTCCACAGATTAAGACAGCATTCGTAGTTCTCTAAGATACTAACGGATGTTCTTAACATCAATCCAGTGACTATCACTTGTATTGGCCTGATTGTGAATCCATATGCTCAAAGCGTATGAGACACCAGATCGCGTACATTTTTCAATGTACGAGTTCTCGGAGAGTTTTCTCGAAAGCCACGCTTTCACCGATTGTATTATGGGAATATCATTTCCAAGAAATGACATATTATCATTATTTTATAGGACATTTATTGTCAGTGCGCTCCCACTAACCCTCTTATATACACAAGAATCCTTTTTGTTTTGAATTAAATAATAAACTATTATGATTACATCAAAACGACAATTCCAAGAACCTATGCTTGCTTCAATCCAAACATAGATCGAATAACCCGCAAACATTGTTTGCTAGTTTTGGTACGACAAAATCGTCAGGATGTTTTAAACATCCTCCGAAAGGTTTCCTTTTCAGAAAAGCGATTTTCCGTTCAGCTGACATATTTCATAAATGAAACATGCAGCATTAACAAGCATTATCCAAATGGATTTACCAAGGCAACAGTTAAAAGGTTGAATCGTAATCAACACCAATGTTGATAACGATACCTTTCCGCTAAAAGCCTAGCTTTATACGTTGGTATGTTGCCTTCCATGTATGTCTTCCTTGAAGACTTATACAGTACCAATAGGAACAATGCCTTGCGGTACATCAACTAGTATCCAAACATAGTTGATATACATGGATCCATTTCGGATTATATGGCACTTTGCCATAATAGGGAGTCGATATCTTGTATCACTTCCTCATACGTAGTCAGTTGGTATACCTCAATAAGATAAACATCTTTATGAGGTGAGATCAGAAACCCATACCCCAGGTTGTTTTCTGACTCTCTCCGACTTACGCGGTTCTTGTGTATTCGAAGATTAATGGTAATAGTTTCATCCTTGATGAACTATTTGTGTTCCATTAAGGACTCGATGCCTTGAATAGTATTACTCCGATTTTCACGAGTTTTACCATCCTCCCACTAACACTGCATATCGGTATTCCTCTTAGGAAAACCGCATGGCGAGCAACAATCTTATTGTTCTCTTATGAGATGTATAAGTACAATACTTTGGTATCCCTAGGATAACCTACATTTGGCACTTATCCAATTTTGGGTTTAGTTTGGTATCATCCAAACATATGCCTAGCATTCCCAATTTTACAGGAATGAGAACTCAGTTTCTTTCCCGTTCATATCTAATATGTAATTCTGTCTAACAGATTTTAATGGAACCTTATTCAAAATAAGTTCTTGCACTGTTTAAAGTTATATCCGTTGAAGGAAATGGTAGCTCAAAGCGACTCATGATTAACCTTATCATGTCCAATAAAATTCGGTTACTCAGTTCGGACACACAGTCACTTTGACGTGTTCCGGGAGGAGTCCTCATTTGAAAGAATACTTTACTCTTTCAAGTATTTAAGAAACTTATTGCTTAAATATTTTCCATTACGGTCTTACCGTGACGGTTTAATACTTTAGCCGATCTGTTCGTCTATTTCGTGTCGAAACTTTAAAAGTTTCCGATTTGTGTTCTTCAAAAGAAACACATGACCATAACGCGATGCCACATCCGTAAGGTGATGGAATATTCATATCCACATCTAGCCTAGCTAGACATGGGCCCACTTGCTTCACTATGAATTAGGGCTAACAGATTGGTGGCATTTACACTTTTACCAAGTAAATAGTGTTTTAGGCACATTGTCCAATAAACTAGATTCGTAGACTTTATTTGAATAGAATCAAATCAGTCCTAGTACCCACTCTTCAAAAGTGCGGATATACGATTCTTGTTTGATTGTGTCCCAGACAACAATGCCACATCAGTTTCTTCTGATCAAATCAGTTTGAGCTATTTGTTTGTCATTATATACATTTGAGATTTATTTATATTCAAAATATAAATTCTGTTATTCACATCTAATGTGTTTATCTCAATATCATCTTTATATAATAAAACACTTTAGTGTTCTAGAATATAAAGGTTCACCCGCAGCGGGTTAAACACTGATATAGAGATAATGTATCTAGTCAAACTAATTACATTATAACAGTTTCCTAATCCTTCTCATAGCAGATTCTGAACATCAGTATATATTTATGTACCACACTAAGTATTTAAAATCCAATTTCAATACTAGTAGTGAACATAATCATGACAAACATATTTGAAGTCAGAGCCTTGCTCGTCTTCAATTCCTTAATGTCTGATTTGTCCAAACGGCAGTCACGCTTCCGCGATCCCGTTTGCCACAATTTAGGCAGACATTTTGGGATATGTCCTTTATCTTTCTAAAAGATTCTAATGATTTTGCCTTTGCCCATTTCAACACTCCAGAAGCCTTTGGCCAAGCCTTGGCCTTTTAGAATATCGAAGTAAGGTGCGACTTGCGCTACTTGCCTAATTGCAAACTTTGACTTTGTCTCCTTGAGAATAGTCATTAACACTCCAAGAATTATTAATTGCAATTTAGTACTTCTAAAATCTAAGCATAGATTTATGAAGATCCTTCAATTTCATTATCATACTTTAAGGATCTAATCCTTAGTTCTGATTCAGAAATTAAGGAGTCTACTGCGACATGCTTAATGGATTAAGCACTAAAGTTATCATCACATGAATCTTCCAAAGATTATGCTCGACTATTTGCTTAACTCCGGGCTTAGGCCTAATATATTATTTTATCAAATAAAATAACCTATTATTTTTTCCAGGACCATCCTGAAATTATTCACAATTTGAAAATTAAACCATTTAAACACATTTTCCCTAGGATTATGTATTAAACTTCAATCTTTCAATTTATATCTTGATTCTAATAGTCCAACTATTTAATCAACGATATTGGTACTATTTATTATAATGATTACAATAGTCCAACTATTTAACCAACTATAATTTAATAGATTAAAATCAATTATATTGATTACTATAATCCAATTATAAAATCAACTATAAATGAATAGTTTGAATATAGTCCAACTATTTATTAAAACAACATTTTAAATATTAGTCCAACTAACATTTAATTATTTGACGACGAATTGATATTTGAATGAGCGCGTATGGCAAGTAATTAAACGAATATTGTAAATTCAATTCTCTTGCCTCCCACTATTTTTCAGCGAGCCTCTAACCCTCTGTCGATACTCGGGAATCGCGTTTCCTAGTGGGCTAGGATCCCGTTAAATATCACACAATCTTGACTTTGGCCAACAAATTGTATGATAATTAACTAGGTAGATCTCTAAGATCGATTGGATCCAATCCAATTCCTAGATCCGGTAGGGGGACATCCAAGTCCGAAACATATATCTTATATATGCCAATACATCCAATGTATTACCTAACCATTTTCCTCTGAATCAACTAAGCATTGTCTTTGGCACAACAAACTTAGTGATCCCAGTCAAGCGTGACCCATTGGCCATGGAAAGCTTTGTAATCAATGTCGATGGACAAGAAGTGGTCTTAACTTTGGCCAACAAACCACAACTTGGACAAGACACTGACATGTAACAAAGCCTTCGTGATTCAAACACATCTTCGACAGACAAAGGCCTTGACTTTGGCCAACAAACCAATGCCGTCTTAGATCTTGAGTGAGAATCACTCAATGGAAAGAAGACGCTTAATATTTGCGAGGGTTTTTTCGAGTGCAAATTGGCAACCAATTTATTATCTTTGTTAAGGTCTCATCATCATACACCCGTAAACACATGCATTCTAAACACATAATAAAGTGCGTATGAAAAATAATGATATGCGGATGGATACTTTACACAATGATCCTAGATCAAATCTCTCCCTTTCTCTTTCCCGCTAGCACAAATATTTCTTCTACTCGTACACTACACTTCTAAAGAAACCTCATTTACATTGAGGGGAATATGTGAGAAGAGAATACAAAGAATAAGGAGGTGACAAGGCTGAACACGCAGGTCCAATTAATAAATCAAATTTATTACAAAAATTTCTAAAATTGCCTCACCCATCTAATGTCCATCTGTTATACATTATTCATGCATCGCAACCATGTATTCACACAAGCATGTTATCAATCAATCAATCTAATCAAATTAATTAATCTGATAATTAGTGATCATCTAATGTTCAAACAACGATTTGATTTTGCTCGAGTCAAACTCGTTTTGCGAATAAGTACTCAAAGTACGAATTCTTGAATTAAATTAAACTACATCATTAAATCCAATTTAATATGCATTCAATTCTAATTCACTATTTAATTCCAAATTAAATGTCACACTTTATTTACGAACCTTTACGACTTAAATTCTAAATTTAATCATTACGGGTCTCAAAGCCGATTAACGTCCAACGTCAATTTAATTAAAGTCCAATGGGCTTTTAATTAATTTCTTGAGGCGTGACTTTTGGTCAACTCGGGCTCGGGTGATACCATTGTTGGAGATTATCTAGGTCCCAAAGATCATAAATCAATCATGAACATGTGTGAATAACATCGAGAAGGTCGCGGAATACTTACATCGAGCGGTTGAGCGACGCTTGACGAATAAAAATTATGTTTTGGCTCACAGTGGACTGCTCACGGCAGTGCAGTGAATTCCTCACTGGTTCGGTTCGCCTTCAATCAACAAGAAACCAAGCTCCGAGCTTCGTCATTTGATTCCCGGCTTATGGGTGGACTTCCCTATCACCTTCGCATTGATCCCGAAGTGTGCTAGCACTCTTGTTCTTGCCACAAAAACGCACTACTACTCCCATTTTCTTCACTGTTTTAGCGAACCAGAAACCAGAAGAAAAAGCCCTCCATGGGCGTGAGGGGAGAGATGAAAGAGATGAGAGAATGTGTGTGAGTGATTTCCAAAATCAAAAGACTTAAAATGATATACCAAAATTTGGTATATGTTTCATTTAATTTCTTACACATTAGAGTGTCCAACACTCAAACATCAACTCACATCATTCAAGTTGTCAAGTCACATCACTCAAAGTGACAAGTGATTTGACGTTTGATGCGACTAGCGATTTGACGCCTGATTTGACGTGCCGCACTCGAATTCGAAATGCGAATGCGCTCGTAAATAATCTCAGGCTCGGGTTCGCTAATTCCAAATTAACGAATTTTCTGTTGCGTCGTAATTAAATGATTACGCCTAGCGAAATCACTATTCACGTAGCTAACGAATTAATTCTAAATTAATTCGTTCGCCCGAATTAAAATCCAAATTCAATTCCGCGTCGAAATCCAATTTCGTTAAATATATCAAATATATTAATTTATCGATTAATTCCAAATTAATCGTTCTCTCTTTTTAAATGATATTTTATCCCAGATAAAATATCTCCGCAATTAATCCCAGATTAATTTTCTCTCTCTTCTAATTAATCCCAGATTAATTAAAAGTGCGAGTCATAATACGTCATCGGAATCTTTGGGAAGCGACCCATGAGATCCCCGGATATGTTGGCAGTAAATTCGTCGTCGGACTATCCGAACACGTAAGTACCTCGTACTACGTTTATACCGAATTACAAGACAAGGTTGGCTTCTAGCAAAGCGCCATGCCTCCCCAATTCTCCGAAAATATCCTTACAGAAATAAAGGATCTGTATCAGGCGTAGTATACGTAGTATTGCGTATTTCTGTCCAGTATCGGATGATCACATGCAAGGCCTGGGGCTGGTACAGTGTCTGCCCCGTACGAAGCATATATCGGATTACAAGCAACTAGTCTCTTTAATATCGGATAATCATGACCAAGTCATATTATCTCGACGATTGCAACCTTATATAGAGAACCAGTTTTGTATACATGCGCGATCATCAACTCCATATGACTGGAGTGACACTTCCGTCTTGACATCACACCCAACACACTACGATTCTCAATATACCCAGTATTGGCGTACACAGAACCTGTTAAATCCCTAGACGACCTCAACCAAAGTATATTGATTGTCGCAAGTATTAGCGGTGCAAGTCTCAGGTTAAGACCAAATACATCTACCCTGATTTTGGACTTCCATAGACACATAGTCATACTACCAATGGAATTCCGAGAAGGTCTTATCCAAAGCGAAGCTGTTTCCCGTACCATCGGTGAAACACAACCTCTTATTACACTTGCATGAGTATCATATACCCAAATATATGAGAACTATGCCGTTGTGCCCTCACAACGCGCACAAGTGTAATACTAGTCTTTTACGCATTCATCGATGTCCAATCTCGATAATGCTCTGACTAGGGATATTTAATGATTTATCCTACGTGGACTGATACTGTCTCATATCATTCTCCGTCCAGGAACAAATCACAAAGACCTCTCATCATTTATACATCTAGGTGATCCAATCACAAATGATAAGAGTGCAATCTCCTCTGTCACATAGTTAATTTGTACAACAACACCGTGATCTGTACAAATAGTGACGCTATGGGTCATAATTGTCCAACAGTACGCACGTGTTCGGATAGTCCGACGACCAGATTTATTGCCAGCATATCCAGGGATCTCATTGGTCGCTTCCCGAAGATTCACTAATGACGTATGATTCGAAAATAATTAATCGAGGATTAATTACGGAGAGATTTTATCTGGGGATAAAATACTACTAGGAGAGAGAGAACGATTAATTTGGAATTAATCGATAAATAATATATTCGATATATTAAATGAAATTAGATTTCATAACGGAATTAAAATTGGATTTTAATTAAGGCGAATGAATTAATTTAGAATTAATTCGAGAGCGACATGAATAGTAATTTTGCTAGGCATAATTATTTAATTAAATATGATTTAATTACGTCGCAACGGAAAATTCGTTAATTTGGAATTAACGAACCCGAGCCCAAAATATGTTTGCGGGCCCACTAGGATTTTGAATTTAGTGGGGCCCACATGTCACATCACAAGTCACATCACTTGTCACTTTATTCACTTTTTGGTGATGGAAGTTAGTGAAGACTTTTGAGATAACTTGTTTCTTACACAAGTTGATGTGATGATAGACTTTTACCAAATATTTGAGATTTGGTATATGTTATTTTTGATTTTGGAAATCATTCACACAAGTCATAATCTTTTACAAAAATTGAAAAACTCTATCTCTCCCAAATAGACCTCCATTGCCGTGAGCTTCAAAGGCATAAGGGAAAATTTTGTGGCAATTTTTTCCTAAGCTAGCACTTGAAGAATCATATCTAGGTGATAGGGAAACTTCTCCCATTGAGCTTGGAATCAAAGGATCAAAGCTTGGAACTTGGAGCATCTCAAAGGCAAAATTTTGTTCTACACACATCCTACATCCGATCGTTGTAAGTATATTTCTGCTATACTTCTTCTTGTATTCATATGTTTTATGCTTGGATTGATATTGGGATCACTTTAGAAACCCAACAGTCTGTTCCACCAAACTTATCTGATTTCTCTCCATGAGCGACTGGTATTGTGATATTTCCACTAGCCATGTGTAACTGAAAAATACACAAGACAAATCACACAAAGATCAACTTTATGATCATATTTATGTGTCACACTAAAAATCTACTTATTATTATTATTTTGGATAGTAGTATCAAATAATAGAAATCCTTGAATTTGTGACTAAATTTTTTTATGATAGGTGAACAAAGGAAAATTCCTAGAGGATGAGGGGAGTCCCGTGTAACCACTTAAATCTCAGCGCTTTTAGGCTCTTATCGTCTTGGTGATAGAATTTCCTTAATAATTTTCTTAATAGAAAATCTTAAGCATTCAATCCTTAGAGTTACTCATTAAATCTCAGCAAGAAATACAATAACTTTTAAGTGTGTGTGTGTGTGTCTATATATATATATATATATATTCAATCAAGGATGAAATTATTGTGTATAACTCAGACCAAGTCTTTGTGATATATTTTTAACTCTCAATCAAGTTTGCAACAAATAATCAATTAACCAGATTAAATAATCTCAAATTTATCACATAATCAACTAGGTGTATGCATGTGATAATTGAACCCCTAATATTAACTAAAATATATGCTACCGAGTTTATAATTTTTTTTTCAGTATATTATATTAAGCATATATTTAACTTATTTTACCAAATTCCATAACTAAAGCATGTGTACATCATATGACAATTGACAAGTTAATAAATATTTTATAAAATCTGTAAATTAATAGATTAATCTAAGTTTATGTTACCATTCCAAATTATTGTGATATTTTATATCGTACCGCAAGTGTACGGTGTCAAGTTTTAATAAAAATGAGTTAAGAGTGTCGAACCCACAGAGATTGTATTCATTCACACTAAATATTACAATTGATAATCCTAAGATAAATAATAAAGATTTAATTAAATAAATAACATATAAAAATAATTAGATAGGATGAACTAATACGATAGAGATTCTAGAGTCTGATTTCACCTAACTATCCCCTATGTATTTGTCATGTCAATTAATCTTTGTTCAGTTGTATTGTTTATAAGTCAAGAATCCTAAGTACTTACTCCTGATGAGCGGAAAATATATCAATATTTACCGCCCCTTTAACTTAATATTTTGTTTAGTTTCTTGGGTTTGATGAACGTTTTGATGTGTTTTAGTTTATTTTGCAGATAAAATAATATTGGGACTTAATGAAATCATTTAGGACGAAATATGGGTCAAATAAGGGCAATTATTGGACTTGATATTTTAATTTTGGAGATTGGAAACTTGAAAGGGCGTTTTGACGAAGTGCAGTTTTGGAAATTCCAGTTTTGCACATCTGTCGTATTTAGGGAATAACCTTTTACTCAGATATCGGATTGAGCTGATTCAAGTTCCAGATTAAAGAAGACTCAAAGATCTACAACATTGAAAGACAAAATAATTTCGAATTCTGAAGATTTCATGCCCGAAATTGATGAACCATCCAGAAGTGTGTAGTGTGTAATTATTAAAGTCACTTTCAATCATTTTCAAAGTAAAAAAATAAATTAATAATATAATAAAAATTATCAAATCATCACCAAACATGATAAGAGATTAGTGGAGCAATTAATAATGGATTTGGTGGAGCAATTAGTGGAGCAATTAGTGGAGTAATTAATAATTGATTTGGTGGATGATTTGATGGAGGCAAAATTTTGCCTATAAATACCAAGCCATTTCATTTGTAAAATTCATACTTTCTTCTAAGGAATTCCTTAAGAATACTAAGAAGATTGTATCTTGTTTGTTTATTTATAGCTTTCAGTAATTAATTTCCGCTTTCGCACTTCTTTTCTTTACTTTTCAGTTTTTACTTTCCGCAATTTACTTTTACGCACAGTACTTTTCTTTCTTTATTTTCAGTTTTTACTTTTCAGTAATTTACTTTCAGCAATTTACTTTTCAGCAATTTACTTTTCAGCAATTTCACTTTCAGCAATTTACTTT
The DNA here is from genome assembly GCA_019454045.1 of Zanthoxylum bungeanum. Classification (NCBI taxonomy): domain Eukaryota; kingdom Viridiplantae; phylum Streptophyta; class Magnoliopsida; order Sapindales; family Rutaceae; genus Zanthoxylum; species Zanthoxylum bungeanum. Next base: position 27,363 of record SKCR01037005.1, on the reverse strand, counting down.
TCAGTATTTAATTTTCAGTATTTAATTTTCAGCATTTTACTTTATGTCTTTTATTTTATTTAAGTTTTTACTACCTGTAAATATGTGTCGTAACTAAGCCAGTTATCTGAGGTTGTGATGAAATCCAATATCACCGGTTTATAAGGGGTTAAATTATAGTTTGGGTAATATAAATGTTTATTTATTGAGTCTTAATCCTAATGCTTTTTATTAACTGGCCATTAATAAAATTGAACTAGTAAATCTAAAATGAACTAGACATAGGGATTTTAGTTTAAGACCTTAGACTTAATAGCCCACGATCTTCCTTGAGGATAGATAACCCTTTAATAGATTTCCTTACATGATAGGAATATACCTGTCGGGCGGGGGTAGCCATAATGGAACTTAAACTTAATGAATCCAGATAATTTGGTTGACATAGACATATGGTTCAATTGGGTTAAACTGGGTATTTGTGTCTGACCATCGACAGAGGCTTACACATAATTTAGTGTTCCAGGTTAATAAATCAATATATTACCCAACTTTAAGATAACCACTTCATCTTTAAAATGATATTGGAAGAAATCACAACCCTAGATAGTTTTTAATATTGAATTTTCTTAAAACCTACTTTCGAACAATTTTATTTACTTGTTTTTAAATTTAGAATCGTCACCATTTCAAATCAATCAAACAACCTGTTAGATACTAGTAATCATTTGACTTCATAAAATTAATAGATTAGATATTAAGTCCTCGGGGATCGATATTTTTATACTACTTGAACGATACGTGCACTTGCGTTATACGTGTGTGTTTACGCCGGTCAAGTTTTTGGCGCCGTTGCCGGGGACTTATTTATCTTTTACTATTAGTTTAGGGGTTAGATACGTTACTTGTATCTAATTTCTTTTTACTTATTGTTTTTGTTTTCTTGTGTTTCAGGTTCTCAGAAACTTCATGAGACGAACCAGAAGCTTTGAACTCCGACCGCTTGACCCAGAAATTGAAAGAACCATCAGACAGTTGAGAATGGAAAGGCGAGAAGGCCAAGAAGCTTTAGTCAACATGGAACCTGAACCTTTGAACGTTGCACCACCAATTCCCATTCGAGACAGAACCATTCCGGTGGTTGACAGACTCATTTCCTGTATTGTACTTCCTCCATTACCAGCAAATGCGTGTGACATCAAAACATGCATTCAGATGATTCAGCAGTCAGTTCAGTTCGGGGGGAATGCAACTGAAGATCCTAATTCCCACATCAGCAACTTCCTGGAAGTTTGCGGCACTTTTAACTACAACAGAGCATCAGAAGAAGCAATGAGACTGCGAGTTTTTCCATATTCCCTGAAGGACAGAGCTAAAGCTTGGCTACATTCACTACCAGCAGGTTCTATATCACACTTGGAACACTTTAGCCACCAAATTTCTTGCAAAGTACTTTCCACCAGCCAGAACCGGAAAATTGAGGAATGACATCACATCCTTTGTACAACAAGATTCAGAATCCCTCTGCGAAGCTTGGGAAAGGTACAAAGATTTACTCCGGAAATGTCCTCACCATGAGATTCCAAAGTAGCTACAAGTTCAGACCTTCTACAATGGACTTTCTGGAATAATGAGAACCACAATCGATGCTGCTGCTGGAGGAGCCTCGATGGCAAAAGGAGCCCGTAATGATGCTATGTTTCAATCCCAAGCAGCATTAATTCAAAGTCAATATGCTTCTATTAAAGAACTGGAGAATCAAATGGGACAACTGGCAAATGCTCAGAGTTACAGACCGCCAGGTACCCTTCCTAGCAACACAGAGCCAAGTCCAAGAAACATAGGGAAGGAGCAATGTCATGCCATCATGTTAAAAAGCGGTACTGAAATTAACAAAGATGTTGGAGCCAAAACAACTGCTGAGGAAGTTCCAAAAGAAACAAAGCAACAGATGGAGGAAAAAGAAGCAAAGGAAAAAGAACAGATCACTCCACCTCCACATTTTCCTCAACATCTTCAGAAGAACAAATTGGACAAGCAGTTTTCTCGGTTCCTGGAAATCTTCAAAAAGCTGCATATCAACATTCCATTTGCAGAAGCGTTGGAACAAATGCCCACCTATGCCAAATTCATGAAAGATATTCTTTCACGAAAGCGGAGATTGGGAGATTACGAGACAGTAGCATTATCAGAAGAATGCAGTGCTATCATTCAGAGGAAACTTCCCCCGAAGTTGAAAGATCCTGGCAGTTTCACCGTTCCTTGCGTCATAGGAGAACATAACTTTGGTAAGGCTTTATGTGATTTAGGTGCTAGTGTTAACTTGATGCCTTTTTCTATTTTCAGGAAATTACAGATTGGAGAAACAATGCCAACTTCAGTCTCACTGCAACTTGCTGATAGAACGCTCGTATTTCCAAGAGGCGTAGTTGAGGATGTGCTGGTCAAGGTTGACAAATTCATTTTCCCAGCAGATTTTATTGTCCTTGATATGGAGGAAGACGCAGACGTGCCAATCATCCTCGGGAGACCATTCTTGGCTACAGGTCGAACCATTATTGATGTACAAAAAGGAGAACTAACCATGAGGGTATAGGACCAAGAAGTAACATTCAATGTTTTCAAGGCCATGAATTTCCCAGATGATGAAAAGAAGGAGGAATGTTTCAAACTCGATGTGATACACAGTACCATTCAGAACTCTGATGAAAGACAAAGTTCTACTGACAAACTTAAAACATGTCAATTGCATGTGGAGCCTAAAGATAAAGCATCTTTTGCACTGAAAGAGCCCATTCTTGTACTACAAGCAACATAAGAGAAAAGGTTCCACCAGTTCAACGAATTGGAGGAATTTCACAATCAGCCTTTTGAAGATGCCAAATTGTACAAAGAAAAGGGCAAGAAAAGACATGATGAGAAGTTAGTGCGCATACAACTGGAACCAGGGCAGAAGGTACTGTTAAACAAATCAAGGGTGAAATTCTTCCCATGGAAGCCAAAATCACGGTGGTCAGGTCCATTTGTGATCAAATACCCCAAACTTAAGATTTTTCTAGTCCCGAGTAAAATACAAAATAAAAACTAAATAAATAAACAAATAATAAGTAACAAAATTAACTAGACCACTTTCGTAGGGATCACGATTGCATTTACCGTATGCAACAAGTCTTTAAACCCCTAGGCGGCCCTAGTTGACGAGTTATAGTCTTGTGAGGGCTTAAAGCGACTACACCCACAAACGTCATTCACACACATGCAAAAATATAAAATAAATAAAAAGTAAATAAAATAATCCCGATAGTTATGCATAAAATTTTCGTCAAAGAATGCTTATCAATGAAACTATAGAACCTTCAAAGTACGCAATTGCGACGTAAATCCAAGTTCTTGGATAAACCATATAAGCCAGACTCACGGTGTGTGTGTGTAAAGGTTCATTTACTGCTCAACTCATAAGTAAGCCAACTCAATGATTTCGTCTCAAAAATTGAGATCCGATGGGTCAAACCAACCTAGATATCTCAAAAGTGTAATTGTCTTTCTTTGCCCGGTATGGTACGATTTTTCATTTCTTTTTTTTCAACACACCTATATTTTAAGGTAGCATTTCTCCTCATGGTGGTCCTAACACTCTCCCATGGGTAGCTTCACGTTTATCGATTATAGGTGGTTTCTTTTTCTTATCATACCATACATCATATAACTAGCATATTGAGATAGATATCTAAGCAAATAGTCATTCATCGACAACCAATTTCTTCAACTAGTCACTTTGCCAACTACCTAGGTTTTTACTGTTAAAAACCTATTATTAAGTGCTTACGAGTCTAAAGTAGATCATCTACTCAATGCATCAGATAAAAATCAATTGGGAACTTATCGTTTCTAAGATTTCATCTAAAGCAAACAAATTCATCATTAGACTTATGTTTTACTATCAAGGATTAAAAACAAATTTTTTTAAACTATAGCAGGAACTATCACTACATGCATACACCCAAAACTTAAAACTGAAGGGGTTTTATGGCGGAAATCCGGTAACGCAGCGGAATAAGGGAAAATCAAAATTTTCCGATTTCAAAAATTTTTCTCTGATTAATCAAATAAACTTATTTATTTAATTATCCAATTATCAAATTCTGAAAAAATTACACAAGAGATCAAATTTCTTAGTAATTACCGAATTGCCCCAAAACTTTGTAAATTGATTATTTTAGCCCAAAAATTATCAAATATAATTTTGGATGATTCTAAATAATTTCTAAAATATTTTCCAACACATCTAAAGCATCAAAATCAGATTTCACACAAATCCCCAATTTTTATCAAATTGCCGTGACTACCCAAAATTTTCCAAGTAATTGTATTTTGGTCCCTTTTGTTCAAAACATGCCAAGATCAAATCCAATCAACCCAAAAATTTACATACATCATATTCATACCATAATACATCACATATATGAAAATCCCCAAATTTGGAGTGGGTTATGAACCCTAATTTTTCAATTTTACCAAATTGTCCAATTTCACCAAATTTACAAAATCCAACACTTTAATCCATTCAATAATTCACCAAACAAGCCTCACCACTTTGAAATAACTCTATAAAAATTTTAGGTCACCAAGGAGTGGCTTACAAACTCTATAATGGCAACTTTGATTTTTAAAGAATCAAAAGTAAGCTTTAAAAGAAGTTTAAGCTCACTTACATGCATCAATCTTTCATCAAAGTTCACAAACAAATAAACACACACAATAAGAAAAGAGAGAACATACAAGCAATACAAAATGATGCCAAGCATGTTAGAAACAATTTCCATGTTGAAGATTTAAAAGAAATTACTTACAAAAACCAAGTTTTTCCAAGACTTTTCCTTTGAACTTCAAGCTTTTTCTCTCTACTTCCTTTTGTTTACTTTTGTGTATTATGAACTTGTAAAACTCTAAAATGAAACAAAACAACTTATACCTCTGTTTGCCCTTGGCCGAATTTTAGAGATTAAAATATCTATATATTTTAATTTTGTTTCATTAAAGATCAACTTGCCAACTTGTTTTGTAAATCATTACATTTTAATGAATTATTTAACGAAGTCAACAATTGCAACTAAGTCATTAAAATTAATATCAAAACTTTAGATATTTATATTTTTAATTAATTTAACCATTTAACATTTAAATAATTAAATAATTATTTAAATACAAATATATTAAATATATGTATTATATTTACATTAAATATCAAATACATATATATTTATGATATTAGTCAAATATCTCAATTTGACAATTAATTAATGTGTATTTGATAAAATCTATCATTAAATGCAAATACACAAAAATTAAGAAATGACTATTGGGTCCCTTCACATGTACTTTGTGTTTAACCTTTAAACGACATATAAATAATCAATATTATTTATAATTGTTGCCCTAGTGCTCTACGAGTATATTTCAATAGTGAGACTCTCTAGATTCAGGCATATCCATCACGAAATCCAATTTCGTGTCCATAATTTACCCACCCGTAAATTATGATGACCACAGATAAACTCACTGAATCATACAGGTCGAGGTCATGACATATGTATAATTCCTCCGTCACAGGTATCCGGATATATCCCAGAGATATAGATGTAAACGTCAAATCTCTATGAGGATTATCTTGTCGACTTCTCTATTAGCAATCTCAAAAAAGAACATTTAGAACTGACTTCTAAAATGCACAACGGGCCTATGGTTTTTATCTGATTGCTAATCATTTATGGACTACCTATGCTCTGTACACAAAACTGACGGATCCTATCTCGATACACACAGGACACCCTGAGGATCTATCTACACCCAACGAATAGGCGGAGGTCTGATCTTAATAGATTGGTGACGTGACTGTCATCTAAGTATAGAAGATGTCTCATGTGCCCACAGTGGCATCTCAAGTTTAAGAATCACAAATGCTACTCAACCCGAAAATATTCTTATTGACGTTGGTGTACCATCCATTAATAATCTTCGGTGAGTCGTTCAGTGTTTATCCGCTATAAACACCTACACGTCTATACGAGTCTCCAAGACTGATGGTTCATTGAGAAACCATTGGAATCATATATTCCAGTATACGACATATACCGGTCTCAATGGGTTTACTTTACTGACCAAGTAGTGTAAACAATGACCAGGAACTGTCTGAGAATGACAACGTCATGATACAACTCAATGTCAGTTGCGACGCTTTTGCAACAGCATCATGACTAGTCATTCTAAGGTCATTAAGTCTTTACCATATTAAAAGATATATATATATATATATATATTATAGAAACTGCATATATTATTCATAATAATAATAACGTTTTACAGAAGTATTCTCAAAGAAATACAACCGAGAATTGGCGCTCTGAGCATCAACCACAACAAAAACTTGCATTGTCCTCAATGTAAGATAAACATAAAGAAACAAGAGTGAGGAACAACACTACCGTGCATGGAGTTAATCAGGCTCCTGTTGGTCAGAATTTGGTTGCGCGGTCTTTGTGTGCTTCGTGCTATCTGCATAAATAACATGCAAACGAATAAATAAATAATTAGCACATAATAAAATTAAAAACAAAAAATAAAAAAATACTAATAAAACAAATACAAGGGTTGCCTCCCCGCTAGCGCTAAGTTTAACATTTTCAGCAAGACGCAACCACCCAAATGGTCATGGTGACTTCTTCTTTTGTATCCACTGGTTGTTGCGTGACATGAAAAAGATAGCTTGCGGGCTGTGGCATTTTATCTAAATACTCCTTACTGTTGATTGGTCATGGAGGACACAATCTGCCTAATTTGTGTTTCTAAAGACTTCACTGAGGCCCCGATATTTTCCATGTGTGTCTCAATATTTTTAGCTTTAACTCATTCTTCTCAAACCTCACTGCAGTATTAGTAATAAACGTGCTCATGAAATCTTCTAAGGTTGATTTATGCTCAGCTATTTGATAGTCGAAGAAGATGAAGGTTGCAAGGCATTCTCTGTATTAGCATATAACAGGTTCAGATGATAACGATTAGGCACATGATTGCCTCTATAGCTGTTGAAGTTTCGATTGTTCACATATTGGACTTGCTCAAAGTTCGGGTCTCCTTCCAATAACATCATATTTGCAGCCGCCGTTGATTCAATAGATGGTTGTACTCGTGGATTTGTTAGGGCTGCTACTTGAGTCGATAGGGTGGAAATCTAACCTGTATGTGCCACGAGAGGGTCCACTTCATATATTCCATCCACCTTGGTCACCGTAGTGCGTTCACTTGGCCATTGAAAGTGGTTAATGGTTATTTCTTCTAACATATTGTAGGTGTCCTTAGCTGAATTCTTGAATAGAGCTCCCCCAATTGCTGTGTCAACCACAGTTTTATTCGAACCATTCAGCCCATTATAGAACAACTGAATCTGGACCCAGTCTACATAATCATGTTCTGGAAATCTTCGAAGTAGATCTTTAAAGCGCTCTCATGCTTTATACAGAGTCTCAGTCTCCAGCTGCTTAAATATGCTAATTTATGCCTTCAGTTGAGCTGAATTAACTAGTGGAAAGAACCTCTGAAGAAATTTCGTGGCCATATCCTTCCATGTCATGATACTCCCCATCTGTATTGATTGAAGCCAATCCCACGCTTTATCTCTTAAAGAGAATGAGAACAAGCGTAGCCTGATAACCTATTTAGTCACGCCATTCATCTTTATCGTATCTGCGATCTCCAGGAACATCCTTAAGTGCATATTGGGGTCCTCTACAGCTGAACCCCCAAACTGATTCCTTTGTACCATGTTGATCAATGCAGGTTTTAGCTCAAAATTGTTGGCGTTGATTGGTTGATGGGCAATCCCAGAATAAGTATCATATATGACCGGCTTAAAGTGATCTCTGATTGCCACCTGGCGTAGGTTGTTCGCTCTATTTTCTGCCGCCATTGCTTCCTTTTCAATATTCCTTTCTTTCCTTAGTCTTCTCGTTGTTCTTTCTATTTCAGGATCAAACAGAAGCGAGTCCAGACTTGTGGATCTTCGCATTCATTGAAGCACAAAAAGAGAAAAAAAAATCAAAAATCAAACAAAAACCAAAAAAGACAAAAATAAAATAAAAACAAAGATAAAAATCCAAATTAAAGCTAAGATTATTTGGTAATAATATTAGTGTGAATTAAATTAACAATCCCCGGCAACGGTGCCAAAAACTTGTTGTGATATTTTATATCGTACCGCAAGTGTACGGTGTCAAGTTTTAGTAAAAATGAGTTAAGAGTGTCGAACCAACATGGATTGTGTTCATTCACACTAAGTACTACAATTGATAATCCTAACTTTATTTTGAAGATAAATAATAAAGATTTAATTAACTAAATAATATATAAAATAATTAGATATGAAGAACTAATACGATAGAGATTCTAGAGTCTGATTTCACCTAACTATCCCCTATGTATTTGTCATGCCAATTAATCTTTATTCAGTTGTATTGTTTATAAGTCAAGAATCCTAAATATTCACTCCCTCTCCCAAGCATCAGTGAAAATATTATCAATTACAGACTTCAATATCCCTATAAAAATATAGTAATTAACAACTCATTATGTCTTGTGATTCTATGTTAACGACTTCAAGGGAACTATAAATTCTCTCGAATTCTATAAAACTCCTAGGTTATATTCTTTAGATCCTATTCAAAATCCATCTCTCCCGAGCGATAGATTCTAAACATATATCATCTTAATTTGTGGCCAGCAAACAAGAAGCAGTAAACTCAAGAGAATATAAATAAACTTAATAAAACTTCATAACAATATTGACAAACAATACAAAGGTTCCAGCATCAGTCATATCATTCTCCAGAATTAAGGAGTTAGTTCATGACTAAAGATAAAAACAATAAGAACATGTCATGAATCTAATGGAAATCATTAGAGTTCTAAGAAAGAAACTAGAAGATAAAACCCGAATTGAATCTCTTCCTCTTCGGACGTCACCGCCTTCGTCTCCTCTTGTCGCTCTTCAATATTCCTCCTTGGATCTCTCTAAAAATAAGTGTTTTGTATTTTGTGATGTGTATTAGCCTCCCTCATTGAGTCTTGGACGAACTTATGTATTTATAATAAAGCCTTGGGGTCCTTGTGCATGTAAAACCCTAAAATTGGGTGTTTTTGGGTTCTGCGGGGCGCCGCGGTGCCAAACCTGCTGGCTTTTGTATGGCAGAAATTCGAAGGCGCGTCGCGATGAGCGTCAGTCTCCCAGGATGTATGCTTTCTGCGTTTCTGCTCTTCTCGCGTGCTTCCGATGCGTCCGTATGGTCCCAAAACACGTACAAATGCCTCAAGATCTATGTATCAATGCTCCCTACAAATAAAACATAAAAGAACTACAAATACATTAAATGATACGGAAACTAACAAAATAGTAAGCTAGGAATGCATGAATAAGTGGGTATAAACCGCATTAATCACAAATCTAAAAATGTTCCAGGTATGACTTGCATTAATGTCATGTTCGTTCAGCCGTTCAAACGAATCTTTCCAAATAGTTCACGTTCGTGCAGCGTTTGATAACGCGTTCAAACGACCTTTCAAGAGAGCTTGCGTTCGAGTGATGTTTGTTACAATGTTCCAATGAAAATGAGGAATACATGATTTTTTCTTATGCATTTGTCTGGCGTTCGAACGCCCTTACGTAGTTTTCATGCACATTATACATTTTCCAGAAAAAAGAAGAATAAGACATATATAATTTAAAGTTAATAAAACATAAAAATTAATAAATTCTTATTATTGTTGTGTGGATGTGTTATTAATCATTTTATAACATGCATTATTCAATCACTATGGATCTCTTGTGGCTATCGTTCTCCCAAGATACTTGGTTGCTTCTTGTAAAAGGGACATTTCGTTCTTCAAGAAATTGAACTAGTACAATGGTGGAAACTCTCTCACTTGGAAAACTTTAGACTCTCTAACAATGAATGAATTATAGAATTTTTAGGATTAATGAAAAATGAACTCAATGACTTTTTTTTTTTTTTTTTTTTATAAACATGAAAGGTTGCCTTTGAAAATGTACCATTATGTCAATGAATGCAATTCTTTAAGGATTATAACTTTAACCTTAAGGGTTATGTTCTTTCCAATTAATGAACATATCATTTCCAAAGAACCCTTTAAACCCAATGGTTTAGTCTTTCACATTAAGGATTATATCATTTCATTCCCTATATATTATACACATATATTTAGAAAATTTCCTACATATTATTCATGTCATAAATGAGTAAACTTATTGAGGTGTTTACAATGAATACGACACAATTAATAAATAAATTGACATGATGTGATATAATTATTAACCGTGTTAATTTATATCAACCAGAATACGACAAATTTATATCATTATTCATATCATATAATCATGTCGGATCTATATTAACACCTCTAGATCTAAAGTAAACGAGTTTCATTTTAATTGCTCCTTGCAATAAAAGATTAGTGTCTAATCTATAATATACAGTCTTTACAATTGAAACGCATGATAAGATTATTTAAAGCCGTAAATTTTGCTTTTCATGTTATAAAAAGTCGTAAATTTATCGTCTTTACCCAATTTCAACCAATAATTGCTGATGCTTTAACAATAATGGATGGCTAGCAAGGGCTATAACAGCCACAAGCATGATTGGTAAATTAGAATTTCTGAAATTTAGGGTAAAATATAATATAGAATTTGGATCAATTGTTGAGTTTAATTATGCTAATTTTTTTCATAATCTTTCGACACGTGTATTTTAATAATAATACATAATTTATATTTAATTACACAAGGGGTAGTCCTATACGAGTTTTTACGGTATGTGCCATTATCCATAAAAGATGGATTTTTTGACTTAATGGGTTTTAACTTTTCTTATATTGAGACTCATAATTTTAGTCCAAATTTAGAGGTCTCAGCCGACTGCTTGTGTGAGCTATCCTCAAGGCTAACCCTGAGTTACATTTAAATTATTATCCAATAAAGAAAAAACTCAATACAAAATTCAACTCGGTAACAAATTCAAATCCTATAATAAAGGGACCCAATTGCCTTAACAGAGCCGGCAATGCTTCAACTGTTTTTGCTCCTTAGGCAAGGACCACCACTCGCAAGTCAATTTGATACCCCTAATTAAATTCCTTATAAGCCTTGTTCGTGGGTCCTTATAATTGTAAAGTCCCCATAATTTAAATGGGGGTGACATGGGGTCATTTGCTAGCTTTTTCACTTCTTTAAAACGTAAGCAATGATCATTTCTGCGTACTGTATTTGAAATATTCATTTCAAGAGTGTTAGGGGGCAAGCTGCAATTTTTTTTTTGGGTTCACTTGAAAGTCGGTGCTTATCTCTTTGTTCCCTTGAAAAAAGAAATATTATGAGATAGAGGTCACAATTTAGGTTAACATGTTATATCAAATTTAAGTATATATAATCATGATTCGTTTAATAATTGTGTTAAAATTTTTGAACATGAACACAACAAGTTTAATAAATGCATTGACAGGACATAATTAATAAATAGATCAGTTTCATATTTGACACTATTAAAACATAATTACATGATTAGTGACACAACTACTTGATTTACATGACTATGCGATTAATAAATGAGTGGTAAACGGATTCTCATGTCGTATTAACAAGATCATATGATATTATTTGTGTCAAAATAGATAAACGTGTTGAGATAATATAACACAAATAAAACATGATTAATAAAATGACTGACACGATTATTAATCTTATCAATTTGTATCCACATGAAAAAAAATCATATCATTATATATGTTGAGTAATCATAGGTATCTCCCTAACCCATCTTTACATCTCTATAAATACCTTACATCTTTGAGACTATACTCATTGCGCATGTTGTGTAGTGCCAAATGATTCCATTTTCTACAAATTCAAACCCTAACAGTTATTTGAAAAGAGAAAGATGAACTAAAAGAGAGCTCAAGAGAGACACTTGTCTCACTATAAGTAAATGGTCTTTTAGCGTTATCAAAGGTCGACGTTAAAAGAGGAAAAAATCAACGCTAAAAGTTTTGATGTCAAACTATGGCGACGTAAAAAATGGACGGTATAAACTGGTTACGAAAGATTTTAGCGTCGACAATAAAAATATCAACGCTAAATTTTGACATTTAGCGTTGCCAAATCAGTGACGCTAAATCTATTAAAAATTATGAAAAATAAAATATTATTAAAATATATTTAATTATTAATAATAACATTTAGCGTCGACTAAGCTTTGGAGATGCTAAACCATTGAAACGAAATTTTTGTAATTACCTTAAAAACTATTTTATGGGACCCATCATAGAGTCCACCTAACCAATCATGAATGGGGCCTCTCACCTACTGATAAGTGTGAATTATACACACTCATTCTTACATCCTCAGCTTATTATTTTGTCAGATTCCATGTAGTTTAATGTATTTTTGGAGTTGTTTGGTGTTTTGTTAATATGAAGCATTAAAAGCATGGATTCAGGAGTATTATCCAGGTTTTGAGAGCTGATGGATGTGACTGAAGCACGCAAGGAAAACAGAGAAGAAGGAAATCAAGTCAACCAGAAGTCAAGGTTGGCGCCAAGGGTGTTCCATACAAAATACCGAGGATTTAGCACCGCGACGCCAACATTCCGGCGCCGCCACGTGCATGAAGGGGCATTAGGGTTTCACAAAATTCGTAGAACAGCCCCGAGAGTTTTCCTATAAATTAAACATCACGTTCAGACCCTGAAGAGGCCGTTGGGAGACACAACAACAAAGTTATAAACACAAAAGAAATTAATACTTTAAAAAGGAGAGATCAAAGCAGAAGGAAAGAGACAAGGCGGTGGAGTCCGGAAACATAAGGAATTTGATTCGAGTTTCATTCTCTTATTTTCTTCTTTAGATTTTTTCTATCTATCATTATGGTTTGGATACAATTGTTGTTGTGTTTTAATTCAGCTATGAACTAAATCACTTATTCTAGAGTTTGATGCAGCCTAATGCTTGAGAATATGTATTAACTGCCGAATACTTTTATTCAGTTTTTATTCAGTTTATTTATGTTTTCCGGTGTTTAATGCTTCGTATTTTTTTGGCCATAAATATGATGATGTTATATTTGAAATCTTTCACTCGAGAAGGGGATTTTGAGTAAGAATTAGGAAATATAATCTAGGAAGTTTATAGAGTTCGAGAGAATCTATAACTCCTTGAAAGCTGTTAATACAGAATCACATGGCTTAACAAATTGTTAATCATTGGATTTTTATAGAGATATTGAATTTGATAATTAGCAATACTTTCATTGTTGCTCGAGAGAGAGAGTGTGGAAAAATCTATGATTCATGGCTTGTAAACTTAAATTTTGAATAATAGTTAATTGGCATCGCAATTACATAGTGGAAAGATAGGTGAAATTAGACTCTAGGATTCAATTTCTCATTGATATTACCTTAAGCATTCAGTTAGTTTTATTTTAATTATCTTGTTTTTACTTTTCTAATTAAATCGAATTAAAGTTCTGTGTTTAAATAAAGTTAAGGTTAATAATTATAGTACTTAGTGTAAATTAGATTGCAATCCTTGTGGGTTCGACACTTGCACTTATCATTTACTAAAACTTGACACCGTACACTTGCGGTACGATAGAAAATATCGCAACACCTACATCATAGTATCACCCAGTGGTGGGTCTAAGCCCACATCATAATCCACATTTATAATGTGACTTGAACTATTGACCTCAAGAGTTGAAGGTGTAGCATAGTTACCACTAGGATATGACCAGTTCATTATTACAAGATGTAAAGAATAATATATATATATATATGTGTGTGTGCGCGTGTAATGCACATAAATATCATCAGTTATTTATAATTAATAACAATAACAATAATAATAATAATTATTATTATTATTATTATTATTACTACATATTTTTTAGCGTCGTCTATGTTTTTGGCGACGCTAAATGTAATAAATTTAGCATCGCCAAAAATAGATGACGCTAATTAATAATAATAATAATTATTATTATTATTATTATTATTATTAAAGGATTTTTAGTTTTTTTGCGACACTAAATGTATACATTTTAGTGTCGCCAACTTCATAGGCGACACTAATAATAATTATTATTATTATTACAGGTTTTTATCGTCGCCTAAAAAGTCGACGATAAATGTACTAAATATAGCGTCGTCAAATTCATAGGCAACATTAAAACTAACATACAATGTTGTTAATAAGTTCAATGTAAGATATTATTACTTTTAGCGTTGTTTGTTTTTGGCGATGCTAAATGATATACTTAGCGACGATTTTCTTGGCGACGCTAAATCTTTGAACGCTAAATATCATTTTTCTTGTAGTATTTATGCACTTTTCTTTTCCTCTCTCTTTTCTAGTTGTGGTGATATTTGGTTTTCTCAATGTTCTCTTGGCGAGATCGATTGTGATATATAAAATTTTCCGATATAAAGAGAAAAATAGTAAAATTTTCTTGATATTTGTTGAATGTAAACAAAACTTCATTAATACTTTAAAATTAAATGAAAACTCCCGTATATGGGATTTTGTTATAAATATTTTTATTCTAGAAATATATACATGACATCCTGCGGATAATTCAAATCGAAATAATTGGTTGTTATATTAATGACCTACCTAATTTTGTATGATGAGATTTAGCTTAGTTTCACAACATATTAGGAGGGTTTCACTCATTTTCCCGCAATAAAAGGTATTTAATTTTTTTAATATACTTTTTTAAATGAAACATTAAAGATTATGTACAAAGGGATGCCCACGGTTCACACGTGTGGCGTACGAATTCTATCTTTTAGCTTTAGGGTTTATACTTTTATTTATATGCATGTATATATTTGCACATGATTGTAGATTCTAGAAGAAGCATATAATCCATCAAAGGCATGACCAATTCTTAGATACAATGTGTTTAATACATAACTCAAATCCATTCTCTTTTTAATTTAATTAAAAGTTAATTTAACAATATATATAATTCATTTGGTCAAATTTGGACCATATCTAGAACATTAATCTCTTTTTTCTTCCCGGCTGCTTTACCTTATGAGTTATGATAGGCATATTATTTATAAAAAGTCTTGTTTGAAGAGTTTTTATTTTCAACGTGGACACACAACAAAATAATGTATATATAATTCAATTTCAATACTCAAGATCCAACATTTTTACCATAAATTTAGGTGGCGGTTGATTTGAATATAATCAAATAAAAATAGAGTGATGTTAAAAAGGTTAGGATAAAATGTTTGTATTAAAATTCATGTGCATATGAAATGATATTATTTGTATCATAACTATATGCCTTTGATTGATTGTTCTGAGCATACTATCTTTTTGGGAAATATAATAATTCCTAGTATAATATTTTAAAATTAATCAAAATCCTTCTATATGAGATTTTGATATAAATATTTTGATTTTTAATTTAAAACATAAAGTGGAGATGGTAATCGAGACATCTTTTCCCAAATCAGTCTTGTCCTATTCTATTCAGATTGTGATTTGAGACGTTTTTTCATATGAAATCTCGACATATTTTTTGAATTGGGAAAAAAATCATCACGAATTCTAAATCGAATGGTTAAATTTTTTTTTTTTGAAATCGTTGGAAATTTTTCCTCCAAACCACCTATTTCAAGCTTAAGCGGAGCAGGTAAAACTCGAGGCTGTCACAGACTCTTATAAGAAATGCACTATCTAGATTCGAACTCATGACCTTAAGGTGAGATCCTGAGCCCTACACCATCAAGTCATGTCCATTGGGGACAGATGGTTAAAGATCACGAATAATATTTCATATTCTAGATTTCTTATGCTAAAATTCATGATTTTTAAGAATGTTGGGATTTCGTTTAGTTTTAAAACATAATAAGGTTTTGCTAAATTTCTCCAATCCTTTACAATGTTATTGAACTTTACACCTCAACATCTCTTACCTAAATAAGAGTATAGTAAATTTATCTTCCAAAATATTAATGGGAGTAGATATATTTTTTCAATGTGAGTAGAGATCTTTCAAATAATACTCCGTAAACTTCTGACTTGTACAATAACGATATGAATTTATAATATAAATCCCAAATTGTAATAAATATATGTGGTCACAAATAAAAAAGAAAAAACATGTATACATAACCTGAAACTTAAAAACGAGCACCGACACACGTTACTTGCTTGGGATTGGAGAAATTTGTATACATTACAATTAATTAATTAAACACTACCATAACCTTAATATTTTCCTCTTTTTTCAAACTAATACCTCTTTAATGAATGATTCTAAGTCATTAGAAATCTAATATATTGCTAAATCAATAAGAAGAATATAAAATGGTTGAATAACTTGACGGTGGAATTTCCAATAATTTCAAAAAAAATAATGAAATAAAAAGTGCCAGGTCCTTCAATAAGTGGTTGTGTTACTATTAATTCACATGGGCGATTGAAAATATTACATTGCCTAAGCAAGAAGAGAGCTTGGTTTAGTATATATTCTCGAGCAAATAATGCACAATAATGTAGACACAACTACAACAATTTGGACCCCACCTCGGGTTCCGTTAGCGGTAAGGTCAAATGAGGGAAATTATAGTTAAAGTACATAATTCCGAGTTTGATTTGAATTAAGGGAGATCAGATATTTGAATTAAGGGAGCCGTTGGCCGCCATAATAATTCCCTTAGAGTTTTATCAGTCCGTTAGGTTGGCACCATTATGATATGTTTAAAAAAAAAAACTCGTCGGTTTCTTTGATTAGTTTAAAATTTGCGTAGAATTGACGTATCGGTTCATCTTATCATTTAATAGAACAAGTGGATTCTTATGAGACCCATGAGTCTAGCTTGCCTATAATTTTCATTTTAAAATTTAAAATAGTATTATGGACCTACAAGGGCTCACCCTCTCAATCAAATAGCAATTGAACTAGTGCGCCAAGTAGGGTTGAAAACGGGATGAGACTCGTCTTGTTTATATAATCGGATAAAAAATTATCTTGATCTCATTCCATCTCATATCTTATTAATTCTCCTTATGTCTCGTTAAATCTCTCATCATCCGACTAAAATCTTATCATACTAAAAATTTCAAAATATTTTTTGTCCTGTCGTATTTTTAAAACTATTTCCCAAAATGAGACGAGAAAATTTACAAACCCCACCGACCCCACACGAGTTTTTTCTCCCTTTGACGGTTAATTATGATTAGTTAGTTGTATAATACTAATATGCAGACACGAAGCAATTTGGTCGGCTAAGGGACAGGAACAATTAACAAAGACCTTATCCGCTCCATCATCAAACCCCACGGAATCACATGCACATCATTGGTGGCCCCCACCAATCTCTCCACGCCTCCTCTCCCTTTTCTTGACACCTGTCCATTTCTTGATTCTTAAAATACAGCCTTTGTAGTAGATAATAAAGATACTATCAATGAGTAATTATATAATATATAGATGTTAAGAAAATTACCATTTATTTAATTATTTTTTTACTATTTAATACGAATGATAAAATATTATTAAATTATTATATGAGTGACATAATACTATTATTACATAATATAATTTTTACATAGAGAAAGACAAGGTGCATGTTGATTAGTACATGAAAACCATTAATTAAATTATATGGTCACTATATTACTTTAGTATGTAATTATTCCAAGCATCCATCCATTAGAAAGGGAAAGTTGGGGAGGACCACAACACCCAAAATAAATAAATAAATATATTTAAGTATTTTATTTTTTTAATGTATAATGTTGATTTTCTCCCCTCGTGTCAAAGTGATTATCTATCTAATTAACCCAATAATTTTAATGGCTATAATGATGTTTCCCTTTAGGCAATCAGCCACTCAATGATAAAAGATTTGGATAATTCTCTTCTTTTTTTTTTTTTAATATACACTATACTTCTTCTTTGTTTTTATAAAAGAGTTATGCTAATGAGTGTTCTAAGGGCACTCATTAAGGATTTATTTTAGGAAAATTTTCATATTATTTTTATGAGAAATGTAAAAAATTATCAAAACATTAATTATTTTTTCATTTTTTCCATGAAACCTTCCTAAAATAAATCCTTAATGAATACCCTTATGACACTCATTAACATTTCTCTTTATAAAAATACTAGGTTTTGTTTCCACAAAATATATCATCTTTTGTTTTCTTTAATTTTCTTATTTAACATTTGAAAACTCAAGCCCATATAAGGATGGCAATGGGCCGGGCTCGGTCCGGGCTTTGATAAGTCTAACCAGTAAAATTTTAGCCCGGGCTCGGGCCGGGCTTTCTCCGGCCCGAATTTTAAGTATAAAAAATATATAATTTATTATATTAATATTAATATATAAAATTTATTATATAAATATAAATATATTGTTGATCGTGTTTTCAGGCACTATAACATTTAAGACAGCACGACGAGGACAGAAGGGTAATTCCCTGACCGGTTGAGATCATCAAAGCCGACCCGACCACAACATGTAAAGACCGACCACTTTGGTTCGGATGACCGAGCACTCTAAGGTCAGCAGAAACACTCTCAGCATAAAAGACTGTCATGACCGACCACATAAAGACCGACCAGACGGCGAGACGCGTTCAATATGACGACACTCTATTCTTGCGGATAAGATAAAGCAAGTTATCCTACTCCCACAAGAAAATGGAGTCAGAATCCGAAAAGGAATAAGAAAAGAGAAGGTAATATCAGGCTAGGAATCCTTGCAATGAGAAGAGACTAAGTTCAACTAGGATTTCTTATGCAAATAGGAGTCTGATTTCTGTATTACTATAAATAGGAGGGCATAGTATGTGTAAAAGGCATCATCAAATCATCAACAAAAAACTAGTGATCTGAATCTTCAAGCTCTGACTTGTAGAGATCCAAGAAGAGTGTTTAAGTAATAAAAGTACCATCTTTTTTGTGTCCGTGGACGTAGGTCGGATCCAAATCCACCGAACCACGTTAAATCCCCTTGTTGATTGGTGTGTTATCTGTTTTCTGCTAAATTTGCCTTTGGTCCCCCATAACCAAACAAATTCACTATTGATGGAGGATTTCATCGGGAGTGATATACCAATATTACCCTGAGACCAAAATCAGCCGTCAACATATATAATTTTTTCAAAGCCCGGACTTATTATATTGAGCCCGGCTTGGGCCCGGATAATTCAGGGCCCGACCCGGGATTTTTTGACCCCGAATTGTGCCAAAGTCCGGACGGGCCGGACTGGACCAGAACTTTTCTGTCATCCCTATGCACATATTTGAATGACTAAGATAAATTGCAGCTTGCGTAACAAACCAAATCAAGCCCAAAAAAATTATTTTTTTCTTATAGAATATATGAATATTTTTATATTATTGTGTTCTATATAAAAATTATTATTTCATTGAGTTTAGGAAAATTTTAAGTCTATTTTTATAATTTTTGTCAATATCAACTCATGTCACATTTAATCTCGTTTTACATATAACAATACTATATATTATTTTCATTTTCTAACTAGGACACTTATAGGTTTACATTGCACATGCCAACATAGACCAACACCAATGACCACTTTTTTTTTCTTCTTTTGTTTTTTTGTTGAATAATATGTAATTATCATTTCCCATATTCAAAAAAGAGACTGTCCATGTTTTTTTGAACACGCCTATAAAACCATTGATAGAAAAAAGATGAGAGCAATGTATGAAGATTGATAGAATCATATGCGAAGACTGTTAATGACCGTAGATTAAAATAAAATTAGGTTGGAAGACATATATTTATATGAGTTTTTTATATACTCACGCCATCGCGATAAAGTATGGGTGTATTGATCAAGTGTGCCTCCACTTGTTAGACTAATACATTGACAAGCCCTTGTTTATTTATACATTTATAGGAGAAATTTCTGGCAGGATGTCAACATATCTCAATTATAATTTATAATAGAGCACGCCATGAGAAAATCTTCTAGAATGATTTCTTCATTGTTCACTCTTTTTGTTGTTTCAATGATTAAGAAAAAAAAAAAGAGGAAACGTTAGATTTGAAGAAACATGTGGTCTCTTTAATAATTTTCTGTACCAGTTATGATTTTGTCAAATAAATTAAAAGACAAAAAGCCAAGCCAAGTCGTGGATCATGATCCATACGAAGCATAAAATAAGTCGTGATTGGCGTTCCCTTTATCAATAAGCCAAAATTTAAACTAATATTGCTGGTGCATTATGACTTCTCCTCACTGTAGGTAAAATAACTCATTCTCTAATTCTTTAGGATTTAAAATATTAAAAAAGAACAATGATTTGATTTTATCCTGCTTTATGGATGGCCTAACTTGTGAAAAATTAAGGATAAGAGTGGCAGAAAGTCTCGAATACTAAATATAGATCATGATTTTATCCTATTTAGTACAAGATTCAAGACGAAAATCATTCAAAATAAAAATTCTGATTTGGATTTAGAATAATTTCTCGTCTCGAATAAAAAAGTTCCGAATCCTGATCGGGATTCAAATTCCCGAACCATTCGGTACAAGATTCATAATGATTTTTCATCTTTATTTAAAATATACCGGTTGAGATTTGATACGATTTTTTATCCCGAATAATAATCCGGACAAGACGTCTCAATTACCATCAATAAATAAGATTGCGTATATTAGGATATTCTCTAATTCCTACTTGCAATAAGAGTATTGTGCACTGGATATAACATTTACGATAACTATCAGTGACCTAACTTCTCATCAAACATAGCCGACAAAGCATTATTGAAAGTGCTCATACAATTTATAGAGTGTAAATAGTTGTTCCGAAACACTCCACATCAACTTTCTAGTTAAGCAATATCATGATTCTTGATGATGAATCATATTCTGGCAGTACCATCATAAACTCTTTGAAATTCCAATGGTTTCTTCACTTCCCTACTTTCCTTTTTCTCTCCCTTTTAAATTTTTATTTCCCACGAAACAAACAAACAAAGAAGAAGCCACACATGAATCATCATCAATTCATCATCTTTAATAATTTTGAAAAAAAAAACCCTAGATTGTAAACATCACTATCTAATCTTCACTTCACATATCCATAAGAAGCAAGAAAAAAACCACCCACCATCCTCAATTAATAAAAAGAACATGCAATATTGGTGAGCATGGTGACATGATAACCCAACTCTAGCCATTTAAAACCAAAACAAGCATTGAGTGGGAGACAGTTCATGTGGTCTGTCATTAAGAGGATCTACTTGTTAATTAAAATTAAATGGTGCCTTTCTAATAAATATTTTTCGATAGCCCTTTTAATCATAGCCACATACACATATGCCCAACGTACTTTTTAATCAAGATTATGAATATATAGGCAATCTTGATGTGTGTGGTAATAGTTAATTTTAGTAACATTATTGGGTGGCCAAGAGCTGATGAATCATGCTCTTGATGTGTTTCCCACTCCCATGTGAACTTTAACATTCTAGTAAGAGAAAAGAGTGAGAGAATGAGAATTGATTTTGATTTCTATAATTTTCTCATTATCTTTATTAAATTGAGAATTTTTTGAAACGCGTGATTTAATAATAATACATAATTAAAATTTAATTACATATCAATTATAATTTATTAAAAAACTTAATATAAATCTCATTTCAACACCGAATCCGAATCCAGATTCAAGTAGTCAACTTCTGTAAAGAGAGAAATAAGAGCTTTCTCTACTCAATTCATTCCCTTGATTTATAATCACAGCCACCCACCCACCCAACTCAAAAAAAAAGTCTTACAAGCCATGCTCTCTTCTTAATAAAGAGACCCATTTTGCTCCCCTATTTCTCTCAAACTAATTAACTCTCCATTTTCCCCTCTCTCTCTCTCTATACACTCTCTCCTTTACTTCAAAAGTCCCAAGTATTCAAAGACTCTTGAGACATCTTCTCTTAGATGGGTTTTGATGATGGGTGTAACACAGGCCTTGTGCTAGGGTTAGGTTTCTCAGCAACCATAGAAAAGTCCAACAATATCATTAACCACCACCACCACCACCACCACCACCACCACCATCAGCTGCCTGAGCCATCACTAAGTTTAGCCCTTCCTGGCTGTGAGGAATCTGCTGGCGTTGCTTCTCCTAATAATTCTGTTTCTAATTCTTCATTCTCTAGCGGAATTAGAGTCAAAAGGGAGAGAGACGTCAGCAGTGATGACATAGAGGGTGAAAGAGTAATTTCATCAAGAGTTAGTGATCATGAAGATGAAGATGGTGGTGTTAATGCAAGAAAGAAACTGAGGCTCACCAAAGAACAATCTGCTCTTCTTGAAGAAAGCTTCAAGCAACATAGCACTCTCAATCCTGTAAATTATCTCTCTCTCTCTCTCTCTCTCTCTCTCTCTCGATTATGATTAATACTGTTTTAACTGTTTAAATATTAACTAAAAATCTTTTTATATATTCTGATATGTTTTAATAGAAGCAAAAGCAAGCTTTGGCAAGGCAGTTAAACCTTCGGCCAAGACAAGTTGAAGTGTGGTTCCAGAACAGGAGAGCCAGGTAAAATTTATTATCCAAACGGCCCACAATAATTATTCACGTTAATTACTAAAAGCATAGGTGGTGGTTTTGGGGACGGTCCATAGGTTCGGGTGGCATTAGGATAGTTCTTAAAAATAAGATCTTTAAATTATAGGTCTAAAAAGACAAATAATAAATACTATCTAAACATACGAGATTGGTTTCTTAATATGACTTTCATACTCATTTTAAAAACTCGTATAAAATCCAAAACACACTTTTACTTGCAACAACCATATACATGTACATTTTTATATTTGATTCTAATTTTTTTTCAATTATTTGACAGGACAAAGCTTAAGCAAACAGAAGTGGACTGTGAGTTATTGAAGAAATGTTGTGAAACACTAACAGATGAAAACAGAAGGCTGCACAAGGAGCTACAAGAGCTCAAAGCACTGAAGCAAGCTCAGCCTCTTTACATGCATATGCCGGCAGCTACGCTGACGATCTGCCCTTCTTGTGTAACGACCGCCGGCGGCAGCGGCGGCGGAAACTCTAAGGATCCATTTCCGATGGCTCCTAAGCCTCACTGCTATAGTCCCTTCACTAATCCTTCGGCAGCTTGTTAATTAAGTTGTTAATTAGATAAAGGATTACGATAATTAAATTAAAATTAATAATATATATATACATATACATAAAATTATTACTCCACCCCACCCCACAACCCCTCTATTTTTTTTTTTGTTAAGGGCTTGTAGTGCAAGATATTAATTAGTGTAATTAATTGCTAATTAATCTCCTTACATAATTTTTTGTCTTTTTTTTTTTTTTTCAAAAACATGTTTGTAAATTGTAAACGAATCAAGTTATATCTATGAAGGAATGTTGTCTTTTTATTCACTGCCATTCTTTTGGTGTTCTTTTTTCTTTTTCTTTTTACCATCTTTATCCCTTCAAATTTTGTTGTTTGTTTTGTATATTGGATATCTGGATTCGCAGTTGCAAGATTTTATTTTGGAAATGATTAATTTTGTTGTTTCTATGTAATATTAGTTGATTAAATATTTTTTATTATTAATTTTTTTTAAAAAAATAGAGAAAATTATAGAATGGGGTTCAGGTTTAGGCAACCTCAGTCATATGTCACCTTGTAGTGAAAATAGCATGCATATGCTTGATCTAATTAATTTGCTTCCAAAATGTGTGGCTTGATGGAGTAGGGTTCAAGATCTGACCTTTAGGTCCTAAGTTCGAATCTAAATAGTGCATTTTTTGTAAGAGTCTCGGATAACTGGGGATTTTACTTACTCCATTTAAGCTTGAAATGAGTGATTTGACGACGGAATTTCCAAAATTTTAAAAAAAAAATGTTTTTTCCAATTTTGGGACAACCTTAGCTCTCTTTGTATGACATTTGGATGATGCCCAAATAGTTTTTGTAGCTTTGTTGCATAAAGCATGTGACCTCATTAAATAAATCATATATATAATGATAGTCTTATATATTGACTTTCAATATCAAAGTTAAAATCTACATGTTTTTGTTCGTTCTACTCAACTTCTAGTTATAGATTTATCCCTAATTAGCTCCTAAAATCTTTGTCATATATAAAAGTTCATTCACTATTATTGACATATTCAATCAATCTATTCGAATTAATTAAAGATTACTTTTTCATTATCAAACAGACACTTGTTGATAATTAGACTTTTTATTTTACAACCTTAATAATTTTTAAATACCACTGCAAAAACTCTCCTAATTAGAGGTTACCTCACGTGTATGGCCTTTGAAAAAAAATAATTAGTTGTTTTATGAAAAGAGTGATTAGAAGGAGTCAAAGAGAGAGAAAAATAGAGTGAGTGGCAAGAAGCGTGTAGACCAAGAAAAGAATGGTAATGGATGATTATTAGGAAAAACAAAAATAAAAAAATAAGAAAAAAATTTGAAGAGTTAAGGTTGGTGATCAGTCTTTAAAAAGTAATTTTTTGATATAATAAAAATATAGATAATGTGACTATAAAACTTAACACACAAGATAATATATTATTAAATTATTATTTGGGTGATGTGTACTACCGTTATATAATATAAATTTTATCTCTTTAAGAAATTTAGTGGGTCACATCTCCAATTCTGACAGTCGTCTCCGTTCAATTCGAAATCCTGTTAAAATATTTCATATAAATTAATGAAAAATTGGATTGTTAGTAAGATAATTTTGATTCGTCATCACTAAAATGATGAATATCTATCATTTTATGTGAAAATCAAAATTTACCCCACTAAAAAGGAAGATCATGAGTTGTCTTGATTTTTATAGGACCCTAATCGAATTCTTAAAATGAGACCCCTAACGATAAATAATAAAAAAATATACAAATTATATTATAGAGAACAAAAATTAAAATTTCTTCTGATTCTATTGACTATAATTTTAAATAAATTTTGAAAACCTAACCGATCGTCTATAAACTATCCCGAAAACCAATTTTATTCGTTAGAATCGAAATTCAGACTAAAGCTCCAGATTCACATCACGTGATGAGGCCTCTGGGATTGGGTTCCCTTTTTAAATTTCAAAATCATGGATTTTTCATGAAGACTGATGATGCTTTTCTGATTGAAAATTTCCAAAAACAATTCATAAAGCTAGATATTCTACTTTACAATAATGGGAACGTATCTGAGGTTGTTGGATGATCAATCATCAACTCAATTGGACGGTCAAGATTGATGGGTATTTTGAAAGCAACATATCACCAACACATTATCATCATCTTTTTTTTTTATATCATCATCATAATTTGATGCCCTGAAATTATGGGATGGACCAATAAATGATGATATACACTTTCCTGGAAAAAAAAAAAACAGAAAAAAGGAACTTTCCGGGAAACTACTCAACCTTGATAATATGTTTTTTCATCATCGCTTCCATCATCATGTTTACCATCAACCTCATTCTTATGAACTCTTCAATTATAATTCAAGTATTCAACTGAGCTTAATGCGATTGTAATTAAAGTTAATGTAATTATATTTGTTACTGATGTTATAATTATGATTGATTATTTATAATTATCATTTTAACTGAGAAATATGTGTTGGTACCATGATTTTGATGATGTTAATAAAATAAAAAAAGACTCGAAGATAAGAAGCTCAAAGACATGAAAAATTCGACAAAGATGATTAACTTTAGTGATTTAGCGACTTGGTTTTGATGGTGTCAAAACGTCTAAATATTAGCAAATCAAGTTCAATGAGGCCAAAGAAGCAAAAAAATGATAATGAAGCCAAAATGTTGATAAATAGCCAAAATAAGCTAGAAGATGATCAAAAGAGTAAATATGATAAATAGCAAAAAAGAGGATGAAAAAGCTAAAGTAAGATGAAGATCAAGATGATGATTAAGAGCTAAAATTGATTGTAAGTGAGTTTATTCAAATATTTTAAAGCTCTTAGGAATCATATATTTTGCATCACTTGTATTTAAATTGACTTAGAATGCTTAAGAATTCATTTGCACACTATTTACACCAAAATGAATTTCAATACATCAATTGCATATGAAAACAGCTTAAAAAATATCAAATTGATGAATTAAATTTCAAATGATATACCGCTAGATAGATATGTGCCTCAATGTTGCTACAAATTAAACGGAACATAATTTTGATATCTAGAACTTATGCTAGACCCATATTACTACCACATGTTTAGGATGAGTATTTTGTGCAAAATTTTCATCTTAAGATTTTTGAGGCTGAATTTTGTACATATGATATTTCTATGTGTGTTGAAATTTTATTGAGTATGTTATGACCAAAATACTGAGTGCTGAAAAGATTGATATGGTTACTGAAACGACATACCGGTCCCCAGTCCAGTGAGACCTGAAGTTTTGCACTCATTCTGAAATCAGAATATTTCATACTGGTGTCTATACCAGTCAATATTTTATTTGAATACACAACAAGTAAATTTTTTAAGAGCTGTTTAAAATGTCAGACCAGCATACCGACCTCAGAATAGAAAAACGATTATATTCAGTATTAAGCCTATAAATTGAAATTTGGTTTCTTTTTTACGTGGGTAATTCATTTTCAGATAAAAACAACACATCCATATATCTTTTATATACTCTTAAAAAACTTCAAACACATAAAATATAATTTTTTTGAATCTTCAATATTTTACACTCTTTAGATTAAAAAGCACATACTTCATCTTCGTATTAGTGAACTTTGATATATTTGGGTTGTGATACTCACATTTCAATCTTTTTTGTAATATTTTGTGAGTACCCAAATTGTTGTTGTTAAATTTTCATTTATCAAACACTTGTGTGGAAATCTCTTGTGTGAGTAGTGATTGTTCTCAATGGTAGATTTGTGTAAAGGTTAAAGATGAGTCTTGGATTTAATACCTCTCAGTTGTAAAAGTTTATTTAAACTTAGTGGAAAACTTCCAACTGGTTTGGAGTGGTGGATACAGGCAAGGAGTTGGTCGAACCATTATAAATCCGGTGATAATCTCTCTATCCCT
Organism: Zanthoxylum bungeanum; assembly: GCA_019454045.1. Lineage (NCBI taxonomy): Eukaryota > Viridiplantae > Streptophyta > Magnoliopsida > Sapindales > Rutaceae > Zanthoxylum > Zanthoxylum bungeanum. The sequence goes on along the minus strand of SKCR01037005.1, from coordinate 204 downwards.
ATCTCATTTATTTATTACAAGTTTTCTATTATTCTTCCATATCATATATTAAACTTGCCATTGTTAAAATTAATATTATTAATCACTTTTGGACAATTAAAGTAAAATTGATATTTTATTTATTATTCATTATTGAATATATTAATTGTGAAAATTGAATTCTAAGCATAATCGGTAAAGCTACAAACTAAGCAGCTTAATATT